>JABWPP010000048.1:15112385-15387385 GCA_016920855.1 Puya raimondii
ATCCAGATCTTTGTGAGGATCTTTGGAGAGGTTTTGGTTTGTTCCATCACTGTATTTGGGAGGTTGGTAACCCTTTTCCATAGGCTAGATTCGTTGGAATTCTAGAATTCTTGCTTAATATGATTTTTGCTTAGTTGCTGGAACTTCTGGATCTATATGCAGGAGGGTCCAGTAGTGAATCCGAATCTGTGTGGGGATCTTTTGGACATCGAGTCGAACTCCGTTTTGGCTGAAATTTGGAGGGTGTGTTCTTGAGCCCCTACTAGTGAATTGAGCAAAATTTCACTACATTCGGACTTAGGATTTAGATTTTATCGCATGTTGAATCCATGTTGGTCTTGCTGCCAGGCTGCAGTTCTGGGCTGATGTTCTGGGCGCCCAGAACTTGAGCAAGTGGGTCCGAATCTCGAGGTTGCAGATTTGAGCTCGATTTCAGCCGGTGTTGTTTGGAGGCCTTCCACTCGACTCCTAGCCGTTGTTGGATAGCTTTTGAGGTGGGTTAATGTACCGAAATCGCCGGATTTCCTCCTAAGTTGTAGAGAGTGCAGCATGCTGTTTTATTATCTGTTAAATCATGTTAGTAGCTCGAATTCATGAATTTGCATGTATTATTATGAAATCTGAATTTGGAGCATAAATTGATAATTTATTGACATGACTTTACATGCTGAACTGGGAATTGACTTAGGAGAAAACTCGCGAAACTACAACCGTCACTTTTCGAACTATTATCAGATTTAGCTCTAGGAGCCGTTTCTGTACTTGTATCACCGCTGTTAGTGCGAGGTGGATACTTAGTTTGTTGTAGGACGAGTTTACGCTCGTGTTGGGATGCCAAGCTTGTATTTACAGCAGGGTTAGACTGTTCTGTATTACCGGGTGCCGTCGGGGTTGACGGTGGACCCAGACTCTTGTTTTAGCTTCTGTTTGTGCTGAGGGCACGTGAGCTTGGAGTCTTCGACCCATTTTGACCCCTTCCATTTGATTATAGCCTGCCGGAGCCTGTTTGTGCTCGACAGAGATACGCTTTTAACTCGGTTGGGTAGCTCCCCCGAGTGCCGCGCCGGAGTGAGGCCTCTTTTGCGTTGCTGTCGCTACAGATTAGTTGGATCTGGTATTTGGACCGACTACCCTTTTTGGTAGTGTGCGGTGTGGCTAGGCAGTTGGCTGGACGAGCCTGTTTGGGCGGTTCCGTTAGATTGGGTCAGGGGTGACCTTTCATTTGGTGATGCTTACTTGAGAGTTTGACTGGGATAGTGGTAGGGTAGTGGCTTTACAGCTGTAGAATTTATTCCAGTTTATTTTATTATTCTTTACCTACCACCTATACTGATAGTCTCGTAGACTTAGTGGGTGGACCGTTGAGGTCGGTAGTGGTACCCACTGAGGACTACTTCTTTTGATAGTAGTTCTCACACCCATTGTTGCCACTTTTTCTTGCAGAGCCTTCTTCTGTTGCGGCTGCTGCGCCTGTTTCTGCGGATCGAGATAAAGGAGTCGCGAGCTAGATCCCTACCTGTCCCTGTTGTTCCTAGAGGAGGACCCTACTGGAGATAGTTTATTTTTGAGTTGAGCCATGTACATATACTGTGGACTTGTTCCTATTTTGGTTCTGGAGGGACTGTTGTATTTTGGATCCTATATGTACATGTGGCTTCTGTTATTAGTATGTTTTATTTCAGCTCTATATCTCTTGTAGTTGCTTGTATGTTTGTTTACAGGTTAGCTATCGCTTCGTATACATAGAAATGTCTATGTATACGGCGGATCTGTTGGCGAGCCCGGGGAACGAGTAATCCGGGGCGTGACAGATTAAGTTGGTATCAGAGCTTAGGAATAGGTCGTCGGGACTTAGTAAACCCTAGGCTTTGGCAGACCCTAGGAATGCAAGACGTGAGAGACGTGACTTGCTGCGAAAGTCATCGATTTGACTGTTGAACTCATCCTTAAGTGGAGGGAGTGATTGAAGGCGTGTGTCCTTTCCTGTCGCGAACTTGCGTTGGCTGCAGACGACGTCAAGCAGCGAGGGAAAAGAGGCGACCTTCTAGACTTTCGCTTGATTGGGTCTTGAGTTGTTTTGTGGTTGCTGACTGATCTGTGTGTTGCGCAGGTGAGCATGACGCCTCTCCGACACCGAGGTCGACCCCCGACGCGGACTACCCCCGTGCCTACTGAGGTGCCTGAGCAGGCGGGTGCACTAGTGAGCAGTTGACTGCGCTAGCCGAGTCAGCTAGGCAGCAGAGTGCACTATTGCGGAGGATGTGTGATACCATTACTCACACGTGGAGTGCAGCACCTAGAGCGATGGAGTCGTAGGAGCACCCCTGCTATTCCAGCTGACGTTCCAGCTGCAGCCGTACCCCCAGCAGCGACAGTTCCGGCCGCACCGGTTGGCGACACTTTCCGGTCAGGTGGACAGATGTCGGAGGCCGAACATGAGCGGATGACTGAGAGACTGGCTCGTTTTTGCCGATTTGATCCACCCCGTTTTGATGGTAGCCACATTGAGCCATGGGTGGTGGAGGCCTGGGTAGGCGAGATGGAGAAGTTATGCGAGGATCTCTTCATACCAAAGCGGGAGCAGGTTCATTTGGCGGTTCACTGCTTGACGAGTGATGCACGCACCTAGTGGACGAGGATGAGATCAAGCAGGTCGCTGGATGCGGTGCGGTTGAGTTGGGCCGAGTTCTGCGGGATGCTGTATGGGTCCTATTTCCCTAACAGCGTGAAGCAGAAACTCGAGGAGGATCTGAAGAATCTACTCCAGGGTGATCGCACAGTGCAGGAGTATACCCGAGAGTTTACCAGACTCCTGAACTGTGTTCCTTTTGCTACGAGAGACGAGGCTCACAGGGTTTACTTGTTCGAGCGAGGATTGAGACATGAGATCTTTGTCCTTGCACAGGCGCAGATGTCACGCCCCGGGTTACCTCTTCCCAGGCGCATGACCAGATCCGCCGCATACACAGTATCTCTACCGTGTATACGAAGCGATACAACATCCACAACAAACACACAGAGCTAAAGGTATCAACAGAGCTGCTATATAATATATCAAAAGATCACTGTACATACATCATCCATAACTCTCACATATAACTCTCATATACAACACTGATATCACAATCATACTGTATGTACAGACTCAACCATCTAACCAAAAATGGGTATACCTCTAGCCAAGTATCCGGGGAATAGCTCTACCCGACGGTCTCCTTTCCGCGCTCAGTATGCACAACTGGGGAAGAAGACTCTGCAAAAAGATGTCACCAATGGGTGTGAGAACTACTATCAATCAAGTAGTCCTCAGTGGGTACCGCCACCAGCCTCAGCGGTCTGCCCACTAAGTCCTCAATCTCAAGAGATATGTATAGAGCAATAAAAGAGTAGGAGATATACTACCACTACTATGCACAAAGCTCAACTGTCAGTATGAATGCCAATAAACTGAATATACCAAATGAGGACTATCATACACAATACAATACCTGCGAACCAGCTAGTACAGGAACCCCATCTGTACCTAGCTCTCGCCATATAATACCTCACAATACCATACCTGCGGCCTGATCCCGCTCAACACAATAGGGAGCTGCTCAACACAATAGGGAGCCCAACTAGGACAGGAACACCATCTGTCACTAGTTCCTCGTACAATCCTCTGTACGGAACATGCCAACTCTAGAGTGGTACTCGTGGGAGCGACCCAACCGAGCAAAGTACAACCATAGTATACGCCAAGCACCCGCAGGTATATGATCGACACGACTGGGTCAACAAAGGATCATGTGCCCTCGGCACCTCAAAGAATAGTCAACAAGTAAGACCCAATCCACTGTGCCCTCGGCACCACAAAGGATAATCAACAAGTGTGATCCAATCAATGCTCTCACAAAGAACCACGTGCCCTTGGCACAATCAATGCTCCAGTGCTCACAATCAATCTCAACTCTATCACAAGAGGAGGCTCTCGACTCAACCACAAAGAGGAGGTACAACAACATAGCACGAGCTACAACATGATCACCTACACTACATGTACAACAACTGGTACAAAGGATATCAACAGAATAGGTGTAGGTCCAAACCATGCAACATGAATACAAAGAAATGCATGCTCATATATATATCATTAGCACATCTAAGATCATAACATGCCCATGCGGTCTATAAATCAGTCTCAATCTAACATGGCATCTCTAACATAATCTTAGCATGGCATACTATCATAATCCCAATATCATAATCCAATATCCACATATCATAATCCAATCATGCTAACATAATCCAAACAACATCATATCATATTATGCTAACATGAGATAAAACACGTAGGAGGAAGTCCACTGAATCTGGCAAACATCAACCCACCTGAAAAGCTAATCCAACCACGGTGGGGAAAGAACAGTATCCTCAGATCCAACCCTCCAGGATAACGACTCCGGCAGCACCCCGATCTGTCAAAACCTCCAAGGAAACTGCTAACTCCAGCAGAATAACAGCTTGGCACCAGATCAGATCAGCAGAGTAGAAGAGAGCAAGCTAGGTTACAAACTATGCCAACACATGGCCCTAAACCCACTTTCTCTCTCTAGAAAATAGGTTCATACGAAGTGGAAATAACCCCAAAAACCATCAGGGCTCACCTATTTATAGGCTGCCAAAAGTCCACATTCGGGCGCCCACTTCCCAACTTCCGGGCGTCCGGAAATGCTGCTGTCCAGGTGTCGTCGAGTGCTCAAGCGGTCGGTCGGCGGTCAACAGGCGGTGGGGCGGCGTGTCTCCGGCGATCGACACGTGTCCTGCGTCGCGACACGTGGCCCTCCACGTCATAGCTGAAACCGGATCCTCAATCCGGGCGTCCAGATCCTGCGCCCAGATCCACAACTCGTCGGCCACAACCGGATCGTCCACAAAGTGCAACAGGGTCCACATTGTTCGGGCGTCCACTTTGCCACTTCCGGGCGCCCGAATCCCTCAAAGTCCGCAAACCCTAAATCTCAAAAATTTCCGAGTACTACATTCTCCCCTCCTTAAAATTGTTTCGTCCTCGAAACTAAAGCACTCACCTTAAGATGTTAACAGGTGGGGATAAGATCTCTTCATAACAGTCTCCAACTCCCATGTTGCCTCTCTATCATCATGAAAATCCCACTGTACCTTGACATAAGGTATAACTCGATTACGCAATTCCCTCGTCTCACGAGCAAGAATTCGTATCGGTCGCTCCTCGTACTGCAAATCCTCAGTAAGCTCCAGTGGAGAAAAATCTATCACATGGGAAGGATCATGCATGTATCTCCTCAGAACAGATACATGGAAGACATCGTGTACTCCTGCAAGTCGAGGCGGAAGGGCTAACCGATATGCCACGGGTCCAACTCTCTCTAAGATCTCAAAAGGACCAATAAATCGCGGACTAAGCTTTCCGCGAATCCCAAATCTCCGTATGCCCTTCGATGGTGAGACCTTCAAGAATACATGATCACCAACATGAAACTCTAGATCTCGCCTCCGAGTATCAGAATAACTCTTTTGCCTACTCTGAGCCGTCTCAATATGCCGTCGTATCAACTTAACTTTCTCTTCGGCTTCAAGCAAAAGGTCTGGTCCCAACGTCTTCCTTTCACCAACATCATCCCAATACAGAGGTGATCGACATTTGCGTCCATACAATGCTTCAAACGGAGCCATCTTAATGCTCGCTTGATAGCTATTGTTGTACGCAAACTCTACCAATCTCAGATGTCGATCCCAACCTCCACCAAAATCCAAGACACAAGCTCTCAACATATCCTCGAGTGTCTGTATAGTGCGCTCGGACTGACCATCAGTCTGGGGATGAAACGCAGTGCTAAATCGAAGCTGAGTCCCCAAAGCTGTTTGTAAACTCTTCCAGAAATGAGAAACAAACCTTGGGTCTCTATCAGATACTATTGAGATTGGCACTCCATGCAATCTTAATATCTCATCCATATAGAGCTGCGCAAGTCGCTCACGTGACCAAGTAATCTGCATAGGCAGAAAATGAGAAGACTTCGTCAGCCTATCAACAATCACCCAAATAGAATCACAGCCGCTAGAAGTCCTCGGCAATCCTACGATGAAATCCATCGTAATATGATCCCACTTCCACTCAGGTATTGGAAGACTCTGTAGCTTACCAGCTGGTACACGATGTTTAGCCTTAACTTGCTGACATGTCAAACATTGAGCTACAGCTCTACCAATATCCCGCTTCATACCATTCCACCAGAAGTGAGTCTTCAGATCCTGATACATCTTAGTCCCTCCAGGATGTACAGAATAAGGAGAATAATGTGCTTCCTTCAATATTTCCTCTCGAATCTCTTGATCCGCTGGTACACACAGACGTCCTCTATAGCGAAGAGTCTCAGCATCATCACAAGTGAAGTCTTCAAGATCTCCACTTTTCAGTTGATCTCGAACTTTCACCAAGTAAGGATCCACACTCTGTTTCTCTCGAATCCTATCTAACAGAGTGGGCTGTAAGATCAGAGTCATCAGTCTCGCTGTCATCCCGTGAGTAACCACTTCAAGGGACAACCTCCGTATCTCCTCCACTAGGACAGGCTGTTGAGTAATACACAAACTCAAAGTTGCCACAGCCTTCCTACTCAAAGCATCGGCAACAACGTTCGCCTTACCGGGATGGTATAATATAGAAATATCATAATCCTTCAATAATTCTAACCATCTCCGTTGCCGTAGATTCAACTCTTTCTGTGTAAACAGATATTTAAGACTCTTATGATCTGTATACACTTCACAATGTTCGCCATAGAGATAGTGGCGCCATAGCTTCAGAGCAAAGACTACCGCCGCCAACTCCAGATCATGAGTGGGGTAGTTCTTCTCATATTCCTTTAGTTGTCTTGAAGCATATGCAATCACTTTACCATGTTGCATCAACACGCAACCCAAGCCACTATGCGAAGCATCACTATAAATTACAAATCCTTCGCCCATCACAGGTAGTGCAAGAATAGGGGCTGTCATCAATCTCTGCTTAAGCTCATCAAAGCATTCTTGGCACTCATCACTCCAAACATACTTAATTCCTTTCCTGGTTAACCGAGTAAGTGGTGTAGAGAGTTTCGCAAAACTCTCCACGAATCGTCGATAATACCCGGCTAAGCCCAGAAAACTTCGTACTTCAGATATGGTCGTCGGTCTAGGCCAATCACGAATTGCCTCAATCTTCTTAGGATCAACAGCTACTCCCGAAGCTGAAATCATATGGCCTAAAAAGGCAACCTCTCTCAACCAAAACTCACACTTCTTCAGCTTTGCATACAACTTCTTCTCTCGCAAGAGTTGTAGCACTAATCTCAGATGCTCCTCATGCTCCGCATCATCACGGGAGTAAATCAAGATGTCATCAATAAAGACTACCACGAACTTGTCCAAGAAAGACTTAAATACTCGGTTCATCATATCCATAAATGCAGCAGGGGCATTAGTCAACCCAAACGGCATGACTGTAAACTCATAATGCCCATACCGAGTTCTAAAAGCGGTCTTAGAAATATCCTCGGCCTTCACCTTCAACTGGTGGTAACCGGACTGAAGATCAATCTTAGAAAAGACACACGCTCCTTGTAATTGATCGAACAGATCATCGATACGTGGGAGGGGGTATCTATTCTTGATGGTCACTTTGTTCAATTCCCGATAATCCACACACAACCTAAGTGAACCATCCTTCTTCTTTACAAACAATACAGGCGTTCCCCAAGGCGACACACTTGGTCTGATAAAACCTTTATCCATAAGATCCTGCAGTTGCGCCTTCAACTCTCTCAACTCAGCTGGTGCCATTCTATAGGGTGTCTTCGAGATTGGCGCGGTTCCTGGTACCACATCAATCACGAATTCAATCTCCCTATCAGGAGGCATCGAGGATAACTCAGAAGGAAATACGTCCGGAAACTCACGGACAATAGGAATATCCTCGGGTCCTGGTACAACAGTAGGCACCTCAGTTACTGTTGCAAAATAGGCCATACATCCACTATTTAACATCTGTCTGGCCTTAGAAGAAGAGATCGTCACTGCGAACAGTGAACTCTTACAACCTTCATAAACATACTCCTCATGTCCAGGCTCACGAAAGATTACCGTCTTAGATCCACAATCAATCGTAGCAAAGTATCGAGATAACCAATCCATGCCTAGGATTACATCAAAATCCTGTAACTGTCTCAATACCAATAAGTCAACAGACATGATCCAAGGTCATACTTGCACAGGACATCCTAAACAACCCTCAATCACCTGCAAATTATGGTCAAGTACCCGCACCTCCTGTGCCTGGGGTAACCATCCTATCTCTAGACCATGATGCAATGCAAATGTCCTACTAACAAAGGAATGCGATGCACCAGTATCGAATAAAGTACGCGATCTAATGCCACAAATCAAAACTATACCTGCCACCACTCGATTAGCTATCGCAGGATCCTCAATCTGAGTGGCATAAACTCGCCCGCTCGCCGGTGGCTGGCGTCGATCCTGCTGTCGTGGCATAGAAGATCGCTCCTGAGAAAATACCGGGGAGGCTCCAGAATACTGCGGTGGAGTAAAAGGCACAGACGCCATAGAAGGAGTTGCTACAAGTCTGGGACAAGCCCTCCTGATGTGTCCTGGCTGTCCACACTCATAACATCGGCCCTCTCGTCTATTACAGAGATAAGCGAAATGAGGTCCTCCACAAATCACACATCGGGGAGATCCCCTCGACTGCTGCTGCTGCGGTCGCTGCTGGCGATATCCTCCAGACTGCTGGCGAAATCCTCCAGACTGCTGGCGACTAAAAGATCCACGTCCCTGGAAACGCGATTGCTGAGGAGGTTTAGGTGGCCGTCTGCTACTTGATTGCCCTCCATCATCAGGCGCCGGGCGCTTCCTCTCCTGACCTTGAGCCGGGTCCACATGCTGCCCTCTCGTCACAAATGCCCCTCGCTCTACCCACAGAGGCTGCCCAGAACTTGAGCAAGTGGGTCCGAAGTCTCTCGAGTTGCAATTTGAAAGCTCGATTTCATCCTTGCCGGCGATAGGACCTTCTGTAAAGCCGGTGTTGTTTGGAGGCCTTCCACTCGACTCCTAGCCGTTGTTGGATAGCTTTTGAGGTGGGTTAATGTACCAAATCGCCGGATTTCCTCCTAATTTCTAGAGAGTGCAGCATGCTAATTTTATTATCTGTTAAATCATGTTAGTAGCTCGAATTCATGACCTTTGATCATGTATTATTATGAAATCTGAATTTGGAGCATCAAATTGAAATTTATAGACATGACTTTACATGCTGAACTGGGAATTGACCTAAGGAAAAACTCGCGAAACTACAACCGTCACTTTTCTATGCTACTTATTGAATCGCAGTTAGCTCTAGGAGCCTATCCGTTTCTGTACTTGTAAGCACCGCTGTTACTTGCGAGGTGGATACTTAGTGTGAGCCCCAACTTCCCGGGGTTCCACCGATCGTAGGAACTAGCATCCCACATCTTTTGCAACTCTCTCACCTCTTCTGCCTATCCACCACCGAAAATGCTTAAGCCGGGTGCTGAGAGTTTAGCCCTATTATATCTCATATATAGGACTAATCTGGGGTCTCACGTCTCCCCCCCTTTAAGGCGTCTGACGTCCGTCGATGGTCGTCGAGGCTCAGTACAAGTACCAGGCGATGTGAGACGTACCCTCGCTAGACCTGTCAAACATTCAGAATCTAGCGGCTCAGGAGACCATCTTTTCACACTTCCGGCTGGTAATTGGCTCTGATACGTCTGCTGTGACGCCCCAACTTCCCAGGGGGTCACCCATCCTAGAGAAGGACTTACTCCCGTCCTCAATCACGCTTCCTACTCAAGGAACCTCTTCGGCCTATCCACCACCGAATCTTTGCTTAAGCCGCGGTTGATCTCTTCGTCATTCTATTATATCTCATATATAGGACTAATCTGGGGTCTCACACTTAGTTTGTTGTAGGACGAGTTTACGCTCGTGCTGGGATGCCGAGCTTGTATTTACAGCAGGGTTAGGCTGTTTTGTATTTCCGGGTGCCGTCGGGGTTGACGGTGGACCCAGACCCTTGTTTTAGCTTCTGTTTGTGCTGAGGGCACATGAGCTTGGAGTCTTTGACCCATTTGACCCCTTTCCATTTGATTATAGCCTGCCGGAGCCTGATTGTGCTCGACAGAGATACGCGTACTAACTCGGTTGGGTAGCTCCCCCGAGTGCCGCTCCGGAGTGAGGCCTATTTTGTGTTGTTGTCGCTACAGATTAGTTGGATCTGGTATTTGGACCGGCTACCCTTTTTGGTAGTGTGCGGTGTGGCTAGGCAGTTGGCTGGACGAGCCTGTTTGGGCGGTTCCGTTAGATTGGGTCAGGGGTGACTTCTCACTTTGGTGATGCTTACTTGAGAGTTTGACTGGGATAGTGGTAGGGTAGTGGAATTACAGCTGTAGAGTTTATTCCAGCTTATTTTATTATTCTTTACCTACCAGCTATACTGATAGTCTCGTAGACTTAGTGGGTGGACCGTTGAGGTCGGTAGTGGTACCCATTGAGGACTACTTCTTTTGATAGTAGTTCTCACACCCATTGTTGCTACTTTTTCTTGCAGAGCCTTCTTCTGTTGCGGCTGCTGCGCCTGTTTCTGCGGATCGAGGTAAGGGAGTCGCGAGCTAGATCCCTACCTGTCCCTGTTGTTCCTAGAGGAGGACCCTACTGGAGATAGTTTATTTTTGAGTTGAGCCATGTACATATACTGTGGACTTGTTCCTATTTTGGTTCTGGAGGGACTGTTGTATTTTGGATCCTATATGTACATGTGGCTTCTATTATTTGTATGTTTTATTTCAGCTCTATATCTCTTGTAGTTGCTTGTATGTTTGTTTACAGGTTAGCTATCGCTTCGTATACATAGAAATGTCTATGTATACGGCGGATCTATTGACGAGCCCGGGGAACGAGTAATCCGGGGCGTGACAGATTAAGTTGGTATCAGAGCTTAGGAATAGGTCGTTGGGACTTAGTAAACCCTAGGCTTTGGCAGACCCTAGGAATGCAAGACGTGAGAGACGTGACTTGCTGCGAAAGTCATCGATTTGACTGTTGAACTCATCCTTAAGTGGAGGGAGTGATCGAAGGCGTGTGTCCGTTCCTGTCGCGAACTTGCGTTGGCTGCAGACGACGTCAAGCGGCGAGGGAAAAGAGGCGACCTTCTAGACTTTCGCTTGATTGGGTCTTGAGTTGTTTGTGTTCGCTGACTGATCTGTGTGTTGCGCAGGTGAGCATGACGCCTCCCCGACACCGAGGTCGACCCCCGACGCGGGCTACCCCCGTGCCTACTGAGGTGCCTGACTAGGCGGGGCCTAGTGCACCCCCTGATTTGAGTGAGCAGTTGACTGCGCTAGCCGAGTCAGCTAGGCAGCAGAGTGCACTATTGCGGAGGATGTGTGATACCATTACTCACACGTGGAGTGCAGCACCTAGAGCGACGGAGTCGCAGGAGCCACCCCCTGCTGTTCCAGCTAACGTCCAGCTGTAGCCGTACCCCAAGCAGCGGCAGTTCCGGCCGCACCGGTTGGCGACATTTCCCGGTCTGGTGGACAGATGTCGGAGGCCGAGCAGGAGCGGATGACTGAGAGACTGGCTCGTTTTTGCCGATTTGACCCACCCCATTTTGATGGTAGCCACACCGAGCCATGGGTGGTGGAGGCCTGGGTAGGTGAGATGGAGAAGTTATTCGAGGATCTCTTCGTACCAGAGCGGGAGCAGGTTCACTTGGCTTTTCATTGCTTGACGGGTGATGCACGCATCTGGTGGACGAGGACGAGATCGAGCAGGTCGCTGGATGCGCTGCGATTGAGTTGGGCCGAGTTCTGCGGGATGCTGTATGGGTCCTATTTCCCTAACAGCGTGAAGCAGAAACTCGAGGAGGATCTGAAGAATCTACTCCAGGGTGATCGCACAGTGCAGGAGTATACTCGAGAGTTTACTAGACTCCTAAACTGTGTTCCTTTTGCTGCGAGAGATGAGGCTCACAGAGTTTACTTATTCGAGCGAGGATTGAGACAGGAGATCTTTGTCCTTATACAGGCGCAGAGGTTGCAGACCTTGGATGCGTCGATCGAGCAGGCGCTATGGGTGGAGCGAGGAGCTTTGACGGCGAGTGAGCGGGCGGCCACACTAAGTCAGGGTTTGGATAGGAAGCGCCCGACTCCAGAGGACGGAGGACAGCGGCAGACGCCCGCCGAGACCTCCATGATCACGTTCTCAGGGTCGTGGGTTTTCGGGGCGACAGAGGTCTGGTGGATCCCGTCAGCAGGGACGGCAGCAGAGGGGAGCACCGAGATGTGTCATCTGCGGAGGACCACATTGGCCTAGGCAGTGCGAGCAGCGAGAGGGCCGGTGTTTTGGGTGTGGTCAGTCCGGACATCTGCGGGCAGCTTGTCCCCGAGCAGCGTCGCCTGTACCATCGATCGCATCGGCACCCCCCAGTTCATCAGCAGACTTATGGAGCTCCACCGACTCACAGCCAGATGGATAGGACTTCTGTACCACGCCCAGGTGAGCGGCGACAGCAGGCGCAGAGCGGCAGAGTCTTTGCGGCTCAACTGGAAGACTCCACGGCGGCTGATCATGTGGTGGCAGGTATCATTTTAATTTATGGCATTAGAGCTCGTGCATTATTTGATACCGGTGCATCACATTTTTTTGTTAGTCGAGCATTTGCATCCTTGCATGGGCTAGTGTTAGGGCCGTTACCCTGTGCACGAGAGGTGCAGATTCCCGAGCACGTGTTGCTTGTGGAGGAGTGTTGTCGAGCTTGCCCAGTGCAGCTTGGACCTTGGGTGATGCCCGCAGACCTGTTGGTCTTGGGGCGATTGCAGGATTTTGATGTGGTGCTCGGCATGGATTGGCTGGCACGCTACTTCGCGACGATCGACTGCGGCGAGAGGACCGTGACGTTTCGCGAGCCAGGCCAGGTGGAGTACGTGTATCGAGGCTGCAGGAGCACTTTGTTCGCGACGTGGATTTCGTCGGCACGAGCGAGACAGATGATGAGTCGAGGATGTACCGCATTTCTTGCGACTGTTGTTGAGGTATCTGCTGTGGCACCGGAGCTCGAGGACATCTCTGTAGTCCGCGAGTTCCCGGACGTGTTTCCCCCGGAGTTGACTACGATGCCACCAGACAGGGAGGTCGAGTTTGTGATTGACGTAGTCCCAGGAACTGCGCCAATCTCAAAGACACCCTACCGAATGGCACCGGCTGAGCTGAGAGAGCTTAAGGCGCAGCTTCAGGATTTGATGGATAAGGGGTTTGTGAGACCCAGTGTATCGCCTTGGGGAGCGCCGATTTTATTCGTGAAGAAGAAGGATGGTTCACTTAGACTTTGTGTGGATTATCGAGAGTTGAATAAAGTGACCATCAAGAATAGGTATCCTTTGTCGCGCATTGATGATCTGTTTGATCACCTGCAAGGATCTTGTGTCTTCTCGAAGATTGACTTGCAGTCTGGTTACCACCAATTGAAGGTGAAGGCCGAGGATATTCCCAAGACGGCTTTTAGGACTCGGTACGGGCATTATGAGTTTACGGTGATGCCGTTTGGATTGACTAATGCCCCTGCCGCGTTTATGGATTTGATGAATCGAGTGTTTAAGCCGTTCTTGGACCGGTTTGTGGTGGTGTTTATTGATGATATCCTGATCTACTCTCGGAGTGATACGGAGCATGAGGAGCACTTGAGGATTGTGCTGCAACTTCTGAGGGAGAAGAAGTTGTATGCCAAGTTGAAGAAGTGCGAGTTCTGGCTTCGAGAGGTAGCTTTCTTGGGCCATGTGATTTCAGCCACTGGAGTGGCGGTGGACCCGCAGAAGATTGAGACTGTGCGGGATTGGCCCAGACCGACGACGGTTACCGAGGTGAGGAGTTTTCTCGGGTTAGCTGGATATTACCGTCGATTTGTGGAAGGCTTTGCGAAGATCTCCACACCCCTCACTCGTCTGATGAGGAAGGGGATTAGATTTGTTTGGAGCGCTGAGTGTCAGCGTAGCTTTGAGGAGCTGAAGGAGAGACTGATGTCTGCTCCCATCCTTACCCTTCCAGTGATGGGGGAAGGATTTGTGATTTATAGTGATCCATCACACAGTGGCTTGGGATGTGTGTTGATGCAGCATGGTAGGGTAATTGCCTATGCCTCGCGGCAATTAAAGGATTATGAGAAAAATTACCCTACGCATGATTTGGAGCTGGCAGCTGTAGTGTTTGCACTGAAGCTGTGGCGGCATTACTTGTATGGTGAGCACTGTGAGATTTTCACAGATCACAAAAGTCTCAAGTATCTGTTCACTCAGAAGGAATTGAATCTGAGGCAACGCCGGTGGTTAGAGTTGTTGAAGGATTATGATATTACTATCTAGTATCACCCCGGCAAGGCGAATGTAGTGGCAGATGCGTTGAGCAGGAGATCAGTGCAAAGGCTTAGTATGATGATCACTCAGCAGACGCCATTACTTGAGGAGTTGAGGCGACTTGAGCTTGAGGTGGTATCCCCTGGGGTTACTGCAAAACTTATGTCTTTGGTTTTGCAACCCACTCTGTTGGATAGGATCCGAGAGAAACAGAGTGTGGACCCCTATTTGATGGGGATTCGAGATCAGATTGCCAGCGAGCAGACAGGGGATTTTGGTGTTGACAGTTCGGGAGTACTACGGTACAGGGACCGACTGTGTGTGCCTATGGATTCTGAGATTCGAGAGGAGATTTTGAGAGAGGCTCATTATGTAAGATAGGGGGTGCCCTAGGATCTATCTAGAGTATATCAATCACCTAGAGGGGGGTGAATAGGTGTATAAATAAAAATCACAAATCTCAATGCGATAAAATAATGCGGAAAATAAAATCAGCATACCGAGATTTACGTGGGAAACTCCACCTTGGAAAAAAACCCACGGGACCAACACGCGAAAACAATCCACTAAGAGTAAAGAATTACAAGGTGATTACCGACTCCACGGACTTAACCTCTCCCTTCTCTTCAGCGGATCACGCGCACCAACGGGTTGTCCACGCCCCACGTTCGAATCCACGAACGCCACGCCTCGAATCCACGAGACGCCCAACTTCGAATCCACGAAGCCTTCAACACGTCGAATCCACGACGCTCACTCGAATCCACGAGCGCACTCCATCCGGAGAACAATAAAAATGATGATGGTTTATTGCTTAGAATATCATTGAAGATCTGTAGGAATAGTCTCTAAGCAATTATCAAATTGATTCTAAAATAACATTAGAAATTAGGGCACCATGAATCAATTTGAGAGAAGCTTGATGTAGAAGATGAGGAAAACGGTTACCTACAAGTTTCTAGGGTTTTTAAAAGATAATCTATGCTTAACCACGTTTTAGAGACACCCCCACATCTTATTTATAGGTTAGAAGCAATCTGAACTAGATTAGGATTAAAAACAGTTTTTAGAAAGGTTTGGAAGCAAACCGATTTCGACTAGGATTGAAAAACTAATTTTAAAAAAGTTTGGAATCAAATTAGGATTGCTAAAATAATTTTAAGAAATCTACCATCTTATTTTTTGGTTTGGGAGACATTAGAATCAGAGTAGGATTGAAAAAAATAACTTTTCAAAAATTCGCGACGGGTCGGAGTCCGGACCTTGGATTGCGGGGTCCGGACTCTGAAACGTATCAACTTTTCATTGTCCGGACCGCAACCATCAGGGTCCGGACCCGTTTTACGAAACAGCCTGACAGGCTTACGGGTTCCGGACCGCAGCTCCCAGGGTCCGGACCCTGTAGCATGAATTTTTCCGATTCGTTTATAAATCATTAAAAACCTATTCTAATGTCTTCCAAACACTTGTAAATGTTTATAAATCATCATCAAGATTATTTAAACTTACCAAGCATCGAGAATTCATACGTTGAGTCTTCGAGTCTTCAATCTTCGTCTTTTCTTCTTTGAACCTTCAAGACTCCGACTCACTTCACGAAATATGCCAATATAAAATCCGTAACAATCTCCCCCTTTGGCAATTTCGTGACAAAACCCAAAATTACATAAAACACTCACGATGCTCATCTCTCCAAAATTGAAATTCATTGCCATCACCAAAATAATGAACTTCTCGCGTGAAAGATCCAAATAAAATTCAAAATTACAATTTTGTAACTCCTAAAAACAAACTCTATAACTTTGACAAACATGGAGTCTTGAAGTCTAGAAAGACCTGCAAAAATTTTTTATTTCTCCACGAACAAAGTTAGTAGAAAAAATATATCTAAATCTGTCCCCCTTTGTTCATGCATCGAAGTTCATCACCTCTCTCCCCCTTTTTGTCAAAAATTGCCAAAAGAAAACACCCAAAAATAGAGAGAGTTGAAAGAAATTAAATAAAACACAAGTTCAAAACATTTTTCAATTTTGAAACCACTTGTGATAAAAACGTCAAACATTGTTAGTGCATGAGGAGTATAAATTCACATTGACTTCATTCAATCCCTATTAATTTCATAAGAATTAAGAACTTTACTACACAATCACCATAATGTAGATAAAATATTACACGATTTCTTAATTTATATAAACTTCAAAATCAAGTCATCAAAAATAATCTAAAGGCTCAAAAGCTATCAAGATGTAAATGGATTATGAAGATGACTTAAGGGATTCATCAAAGAGACAGAAATTGTCGCATAAACGTTCAAAATTGAGATAAAACAAATATCGCACAGGGGGTGGCTCTTTAAGCATCTTTCATGTATGTGGACCACCTTATAACACCGAAAAAATAAAATTTTGTGACATATTTTTTTTCTTTGCAAGCTTTTGCATTTATATATATTTTTTCGGATATGCAATTCAATTCATGTGGTAGCTGCACACACTAACCGGACGACCGGGGTGGTAGCTCTTTCCTCCATGTGGTGGTAGTTTTCACACTCCTTTTAAGGATGTAACTCTTTCCACATCTTTCAAAGCATATGAGCATTTTATTTTATATAATAATGACTCTCCCTCACTTAAGCAATCTCTTAGTTGAAAAGACATGTGACAAATTTTAGTCCATAAGAGAATGACTATTCATCAAATTCAACACACACAATCGAGATAGGTTAAGCTCCTAGAGATTACACATGATTACCTAAATTTGATGAATATAAGTATTAAGAATTCTCATAATAAATTATCTTCAAATATAATAAAAATAAAGTAAAACTGATAATTAATATGAGATTAATTAGGAGTGAATGAAAGTGAACCTATTGATGTTCAAAGCACAATTTAATGTTCTAATCATCCAATGAATCTAAAAACCGTAACAATGAAAGCACCAAAATGTGTAATGCAATAAACAAAAAATATGCAATAGAAACCGATCAAAGCACTACACTAAGTCAAAACAAATTAAGACTTTAGAGAAGGAAAGATATCACCTTTCCGAACCCAAACTTGTCGGATTGTTGGTTGTCTTGGTTTGTTGACGTTTGGCACGGTTTGTTTTAACTTTTGATCAACCGTGGGTCTCACCATCGCATTTCGCATTGGAGTATTTGAGTGTTGTGGCTTTGACTTTCGGTTGACCTTGGGTACTCGACCTTTTTGATGTCGCTTTTGAAACCGTGAAGGTTGTCGAGTGATGAAAGATGCCGATAGATGTTGAGAATATGACGGATGATGTGTTTCTCCTTTTCTAGGGCATGTCTTCTTTATACCTTCTTCCCGCATCTATGACATACTTTCTCTTTTACACTTGTTGAGACTTTGGGAATAGAATTTTTGACCTTCTCAACAAATGTCCGCTCATATCCAAGTCCAAGTTTGCTTGTTTGACCCAATCCGAGCATATCATCAAGTTTCTTTGAACCGGAGGAGAATTTTTGTATGTCGGACTTGAGTTGATGGACTTGTTTAGTCAAGACTTGATTAGAGACATGAATTTCCTTGTATTGTTGCTCTAGAAAACCAATCTTATCTTGATATGATTTGATCATTGTCTCCGATTGGTTTAGCTTCTCTTTGAGGATTCCATTGTTCTTCAATGATGTGTCATGTTCATCCTCAAGAGCTTTAGTCGTTGCTTTCAAACTTTTATTTTCGTCTTCAATTTCTAATAAGCGCGTCCTCAACTTTTTGTTATGCTTAGCCATTTTCCTTGATTCATCAAGAAGTTGTTGGTATGCCTCGGCCAAGCCCTCATCATCCGACTCTCCCTCACTCGAGCCATCGTCGCTTGACGTTTCATGCACAGAGGAAGAAGCAAAAGGGTTAGCAATAGTAGATGATAAACAAAAAGCAAAAGGAGAAGAATAAACGTGTGAAGATAAGGCAATAGCATCATTGGTTTCTTCTTCACTAGAACTCGAATCATTGGAAGTAGAGTCATCCCAAGTTCTAGCTTGTAGCGCCTTATTTTTATAGGATTTTTTAGTGGGACAATCCGTGGAGATATGGCCATAGCCTCGGCATTTGTAACACTGGATTTCTCCCTCAAACTCATCCTTTTCTTTAGAAGACTTTGCAATCTTCTTCTCTTTAGAGGATTTAGAATGTGAAGATCCGTTAGAAGAAGGCTTTCGATTGGAGGATGAAGCTTGAATGCCTTGGTTCTTCCTAAACTTCCGACGAAACTTCTTGGTAAGAAGTGCCATTTGATGTTCGAAATTTGCGAGAGAAACTTCATCGTCGGATTCGGTATCCTCGTCTTCCTCCTTTGTTGTATTAAGTGAAACACCTGTACTTTTAGAGAAAGAGTTGGAAGAAGATTGATTAATAGGAAAAGTCATTTCGTAAGTTTGAAGAGCACCTACTAGTTCTTCAACTTTCATATCATCCGGATGATTGATCGTTTCAATAGCCGCTACTTTAGCCCTAAAACGCTCCGGAAGTGTTCGAAAGATTTTTCTAACGACTTTAGATTCTGGAATCTTCTCTCCCAAGTTAGCACATGTATTGATTATATCTTGAAGTCTAGTAAAATAATCAATAAACGATTCATGCTCCTCCATGCGAATAGAATCAAATTGACTCGTAAGCATTTGAAGCTTTTATATTTTAACTAGACTTGTACCTTCATGTGTAAACTTGTAAGGTATCCCAAATCTCTTTAGCCGTTTCACACGCCGAGACACGTGTAAACTCGGTTTGAGATAAAGCATTAAATAATGCATTAATACCCTTACCATTAAAAGAAGATAGATCGATTTCATCCTTCGACCACTTAGTCCGTGATTTAGGAACGGTCAAATCATTAACCACTTCGGTTGGATGTTTCCATCCAAGTTCAATGGTTTGCCATACTCGCTCATCAATTGCGATGAGGAAAGCTCTCATCCGGACTTTCCAATAGGCGTAATTGGTTCCATCAAATAACGGTGGCCTAAATATGTTACCTCCTTCACCCATTATGAAAGATAAAGCCTAGATCCCGCTCTGATACCAATTGTAAGATAGGGGGTGTCCTAGGATCTATCTAGAGTATATCAATCACCTAGAGGGGGGTGAATAGGTGTATAAACAAAAATCACAAATCTCAATGCGATAAAATAATGCGGAAAATAAAATCAGCACACCGATATTTACGTGGGAAACTCCACCTTGGAGAAAAACCCACGGGACCAACACGCGAAAAAATAATCCACTAAGAGTAAAGAATTACAAGGTGATTACCGACTCCACGGACTTAACCTCTCCCTTCTCTTCAGCGGATCACGCGCACCAACGGGTTGTCCACGCCCCACGTTCGAATCCACGAACGCCACGCCTCGAATCCACGAGACGCCCAACTTCGAATCCACGAAGCCTTCAACACGTCGAATCCACGACGCTCACTCGAATCCACGAGCGCACTCCATCCGGAGCAAGAACAATAAAAATGATGATGGTTTATTGCTTAGAATATCATTGAAGATCTGTGGGAATAGTCTCTAAGCAATTATCAAATTGATTCTAAAATAACATTAGAAATTAGGGCACCATGAATCAATTTGAGAGAAGCTTGATGTAGAAGATGAGGAAAAAGGTTACCTACAAGCTTCTAGGGTTTCTAAAAGATAATCTATGCTTAACCACGTTTTAGAGACACCCCCACATCTTATTTATAGGTTAGAAGCAATCCGAACTAGATTAGGATTAAAAACC
Organism: Puya raimondii; assembly: GCA_016920855.1. Lineage (NCBI taxonomy): Eukaryota > Viridiplantae > Streptophyta > Magnoliopsida > Poales > Bromeliaceae > Puya > Puya raimondii. The sequence goes on from JABWPP010000048.1 coordinate 15,132,577, forward strand.
GTTTTTAGAAAGGTTTGGAAGCAAACCGATTTCGACTAGGATTGAAAAACTAATTTTAAAAAGGTTTGGAATCAAATTAGGAAACCTAAAATGATTTTAAAAAATCTACCATCTTATTTTTAGGTTTGGGAGACATTAGAATCAGAGTAGGATTGAAAAAAATAACTTTTCAAAAATTCACGACGGGTCGGAGTCCGGACCTTGGATTGCGGGGTCCGGACTCTGAAACCTATCAGTTTTTCATTGACCGGACCGCAGCCATCAGGGTCCGGACCCGGTTTACGAAACAGCCTGACAGGCTTACGGGTTCCGGACCGTAGCTCCCAGGGTCCGGACCCCGTAGCATGAATTTTTCCGATTCGTTTATAAATCATTAAAAACCTATTCTAATGTCTTCCAAACACTTGTAAATGTTTATAAATCATCATCAATATTATTTAAACTTACCAAGCATCGAGAATTCATACGTAGAGTCTTCGAGTCTTCAATCTTCGTCTTTTCTTCTTTGAACCTTCAAGACTCCGACTCACTTCACGAAATATGCCAATATAAAATCCGTAACACATTATTCGCCTTATACGGTTCACCCCGGTGGAACCAAGATGTATAAGGACTTGAAGGCACACTTCTGGTGGAATGGAATGAAGCGGCATATTGGGAGATTTGTGGCTCAGTGTTTGACTTGTCAACAGGTAAAGGCGGAGCACCGAGTACCTGCTGGCAAGCTTCAGAGTCTCCCAATACCCGAGTGAAAGTGGGACCAGATCGCCATGGACTTTGTCGTGGGATTACCGAGGACGCAGGCTGGTTTCGACGCCATTTGGATGATATTGGACAGACTGACCAAATCTGCCCACTTCTTACCAGTGCAGACTACTTGGTCCAGGGACAGACTCGCTCAGTTATATTTGGACGAGATAGTGAGACTGCATGGAGTGCCTACCTCGATTGTGTTTGATCGAGACACACGGTTCGTCTCACAGTTTTGAAGGAGTCTACAGACAGCACTGGGTACTCAGCTGCGGTTTAGCATGGCTTTTCATCCACAGACAGATGGTCAGTCTGAGCGGACCATTCAGACTCTGGAGGACATGTTGAGGGCATGTGTCCTAGACTTTGGTGGAGGGTGGCATCGACACTTAGGACTGGTTGAGTTTGCGTACAACAATAGCTATCAAGCGAGCATCCAGATGGCTCCATTTGAGGCATTGTATGGACGCAAGTGTCGTTCGCCCTTGCATTGGAGTGCTGTGGGTGAGATGAAGACTTTGGGTCCCGATATCCTGTTGGAAGCGGAAGAGAAGGTCAAGATGGTTCGACGACGTCTTGAGACCACCCAGAGTCGACAGAGGAGCTATGCGGATTCTAGGAGACGAGACTTGGAGTTCCAGATTGGAGATCATGTGTTTCTGAAAGTCTCGCCGTCCAGAGGAATTCGCCGTTTTGGAGTTCGTGGAAAGCTCAGTCCACGGTTTGTTGGCCCGTTCGAGGTGTTAGACCGAGTGGGGCCGGTAGCGTACAGGATTGCCCTACCACCGCGACTTGCTGGAGTCCATGACGTGTTTCATGTCTCGGCCCTGAGGAGATATGTGTTCGACCCCTCCCACGTGATTGACTTCACTCCACTTGAGTTGGCTGAGGACCTGCAGTACGAGGAGCGACCAGTGCTGATTCTTGCTCGCGAGACGAAAGAATTACGCAACCGAGTCATACCGTACGTGAAAGTGCAGTGGAGTAATCACGAGGAGCGTGAGGCGACTTGGGAGCCGGAGGCGGTGATGCGGGAATCCTACCCCTACCTTTTCGAGCTGCCTTTTTGAGGTATGAGTTTAAGTTTCGAGGACGAAACTTTCCGTAGGGGGGAAGGATGTAGTACCCCTGGGGCCTAACTGACGGAATGACTGCAGTATCCAAGACTGTTCGACGCTTCTGGAGAAGGTCGAGACAAGTCGGAGTCGTTTCGGCGTCAAATAGACGCGAAAACGGACTCGGAGCACCGAAGTAAGCCAAAACTGAAGTTTTGGGCGTATGGACTTTAGGGCGCCCGGAAGCTATGTTTTGGGCACCCAGATGTTGAGTGCTCATTTTCTGAATACTGCTAAGTCATTTCAGATTCAGTATCGGGCGCACGGAAAGTGGATCCGGAAATCCTACCTCGTGAGTATCGATCCGCTTGACACGTGTTGATTGGTTGGTGAACTCCGCCGGACCAGGTTAGGGCGCACCGGACCGCGGCGGAGAGTCCGATGCTCGAGTTTGTGCAGGCTGAAGAACCGGGCGCCCACTTCTTGGGATTCGGGCGCCCGAATGTGTGGATTTCTGCTGACGACAGGTTAGTAGCAATTCTGTTCTTGAGGCTTATTGCACCGAAACCTTTGGTCTATAAAAGAAGTGGACGACCTCCCCTGAGGCTTTTTCTCCCCTCTTCATGGTGAAGCTGGAATTTTACAAGGATAGCCTCCATTTTCTCTCAAATTCCACCTTTCTCCATTAAAGACCTTGGTTTCCTGCTGAAACTGCAATGTCGACCGATGGTGTTCGTGCTCATGTGCAGTGTGGGAGTATCCAAATCCAACGAAACTTAGTTTGTTGGATAGAGGACTCGTAGAGAAAGACGTGGAACCCTTCCAATCGCAATTTGGACAGGTATGTAAGCTACAGTTGATGTTTCACTGGACCCCTTGTGTTCTTTAGCTGAAACTTGGGTTTTCCTTTGATCTTATGGATCCAAATCTTTTGGGAGCTGGAATTTCGAAGTGAAGATTGGTCCTTCCACTTTCCTTGCTGGTTTGGAGGTTCTTCCCACCTGAATTGAGGATTCAAAGGTGAGTGCTAGCTCAGGTTTTGAGTATATTGCTTATGTGCTGAATTTTGGGTCATTTGATGGATTTCTTGGATTTTTGAATCCAGATATTTGTGAGAATCTTTGGAGAGGTTTTGGATTGCTCCATCACTGTATTTGTGAGGTTTGTGACCCTTTTCCATGGGCTAGATTCGTTGGAATTCCAGAAGTTAATGTGATTTTTGCTTAGTTGCTGGAACTTCTGGATCCATGTGCAGGAGGGTCCAGTAGTGAATCCGAATCTGTGTGGGGACCTTTTGGACATCGAGTCGAACTCTGTTTTGGTTGAAATTTGGAGGGTGTGTTCTTGAGCCCTTACTGGTGAGTTGAACCAAATTTCACTGCATTCGGACATAGGATTTGGATTTATCGCATGTTGAATTCATGTTGGTCATGCTGCCAGGCTGCAGTTCTGGGCTGATGTTCTGGGCGCCCAGAACTTGAGCAAGTGGGTCCGAATCTCGAGGTTGCAGATTTGAGCTCAATTTCAGCCGGTGTTGTTTGGAGGCCTTCCACTCGACTCCTAGCCGTTGTTGAATAGCTTTTGAGGTGGGTTAATGTACCGAAATCGTCGGATTTCCTCCTAAGTTGTAGAGAGTGCAGCATGCTGTTTTATTATCTGTTAAATCATGTTAGTAGCTCGAATTCATGAATTTGCATGTATTATTATGAAATCTGAATTTGAAGCATAAATTGATAATTTATAGACATGACTTTACACGCTGAACTGGAAATTGACTTAGGAGAAAACTCGCGAAACTACAACCGTCACTTTTCAAACTATTATCAGATTTAGCTCTAGGAGCCGTTTCTATACTTGTATCACCGTTGTTAGTGCGAGGTGGATACTTAGTTTGTTGTAGGACGAGTTTACGCTCGTGCTGGGATGCCGAGCTTGTATTTACAGCAGGGTTAGGCTGTTTTGTATTTTCGGGTGCCGTCGGGGTTGACGGTGGACCCAGACTCTTGTTTTAGCTTCTGTTTGTGCTGAGGGCACGTGAGCTTGGAGTCTTTGACCCATTTGACCCCTTTCTATTTGATTATAGCCTGACGGAGCCTGATTGTGCTCGACAGAGATACGCGTACTAACTCGGTGGGTAGCTCCCCCGAGTGCCGCTCCGGAGTGAGGCCTCTTTTGCATTGCTGTCGCTACAGATTAGTTGGATCTGGTATTTGGACCGGCTTCCCTTTTTGGTAGTGTGCGGTGTGGCTAGGCAGTTGGCTGGACGAGCCTGTTTGGGCGGTTCCGTTAGATTGGGTCAGGGGTGACTTCTCACTTTGGTGATGCTTACTTGAGAGTTTGACTGGGATAGTGGTAGGGTAGTGGCATTACAGCTGTAGAGTTTATTCCAGCTTATTTTATTATTCTTTACCTACCAGCTATACTGATAGTCTCGTAGACTTAGTGGGTGGACCGTTGAGGTCGGTAGTGGTACCCACTGAGGACTACTTCTTTTGATAGTAGTTCTCACACCCATTGTTGTCATTTTTTCTTGCAGAGCCTTCTTCTGTTGCGGCTGCTGCGCCTGTTTCTGCTGATCGAGGTAAGGGAGTCGCGAGCTAGATCCCTACCTGTCCCTGTTGTTCCTAGAGGAGGACCCTACTGGAGATAGTTTATTTTTGAGTTGAGCCATGTACATATACTGTGGACTTGTTCCTATTTTGGTTCTGGAGGGACTGTTGTATTTTGGATCCTATATGTACATGTGGCTTCTGTTATTTGTATGTTTTATTTCAGCTCTATATCTCTTGTAGTTGCTTGTATGTTTGTTTACAGGTTAGCTATCGTTTCGTATACATAGAAATGTCTATGTATACGGCGGATCTGTTGGCGAGCCCGGGGAACGAGTAATCCGGGGCGTGACACTATCTCTATGGAGAGCATTGTGAAGTTTATACTGATCACAAGAGCCTCAAGTATTTGTTTACACAGAAGGAGTTGAATCTACAGCAACGGAGATGGTTAGAGTTATTGAAAGATTATGATATCTCTATTCTGTATCATCCTGGCAAGGCTAATGTTGTTGCTGATGCCTTGAGTAGGAAGGCTGTGGCAACCTTGAGTATAAGTATCACTCAACAGCCTGTCCTAGTAGAGGAGATGCGGAGATTGTCTCTTGAGGTGGTTACTCATGGGATGACTGCAAAACTGATGACTATGATCATACAGCCTACTCTGTTGGAAAGGATTCGAGAGAAACAGAGTATAGATCCTTACTTGATGAAAATTCGAGATCAACTGAGGAGTGGTCTTGAAGGTTTTACTTGTGATGAATCTGAAGTTCTTCGTTACAGAGGACGTCTATGTGTACCAACAAATTTGGAGATTCGAGAGGAGATATTGAAGGAAGCGCATTATTCTCCTTATTCTGTACATCCTTGAAGGACTAAGATGTACCAGGATCTGAAGACTCACTTCTGGTGGAATGGCATGAAGCGGGATATTGGAAGAGCTGTAGCTCAATGTTTGACTTGTCAGCAGGTGAAAGCTGAACATAGAGTACTAGCTGGTAAGCTACAGAGCCTTCCAATACCTGAGTGGAAGTGGGATCACATTACGATGGATTTCGTCGTAGGATTGCCGAGGACTTCGAGCGGCTGTGATGCTATTTGGGTGATTGTTGATAGATTGACGAAGTCTGCTCATCTTCTACCTATACAAGTTACTTGGTCACGTGAGCGACTTGCGCAGCTTTATTTGGATGAGATATTGAGATTGCATGGAGTGCCAATCTCAATAGTATCTGATAGAGACCCGAGGTTTGTCTCTCATTTCTGGAGGAGTCTACAGACAGCTTTGGGGACCCAGCTTCATTTTAGCACTGCTTTTCATCCTCAGACTGATGGTCAGTCCGAGCGTACTATTCAGACACTTGAGGACATGCTGAGGGCTTGTGTCTTGGATTTTGGTGGAGGATGGGATCAACATCTGAGATTGGTAGAGTTTGCGTACAACAATAGCTATCAAGCGAGCATTAAGATGGCTCCGTTTGAAGCATTGTATGGACGCAAATTTCAATCACCTCTGTATTGGGATGATGTTGGTGAAAGGAAGACATTGGGTCCAGACCTATTACTTGAAGCTGAGGAAAAAGTTAAAGTGATACGGCGACATATTGAGACAGCCCAGAGCAGGAAAAAGAGTTACTCTGATACTCGAAGGCGAGATCTAGAATTTCAAGTTGGTGATCATGTTTTCTTAAAGGTCTCACCATCGAAGGGCATACGGAGATTTGGGATTCGCGGAAAGCTTAGTCCGCGATTTATTGGTCCTTTTGAGATCTTGGAGAGAGTAGGACTCGTGGCTTATCGGATAGCCCTTCCGCCTCGATTAGCGGGTGTGCATGATGTCTTTCATGTATCTGTTCTGAGGAGATACATGCATGATCCTTCCCTTGTGATAGATTTTACTCCACTGGAGCTGACGGAGGATTTACATTACGAGGAGCGACTGAAACGAATTCTTGCTCGTGAGACGAGGAAATTGCGTAATCGAGTCATACCTTATGTCAAGGTACAGTGGGATTTTTACGATGATAGAGAGGCGACTTGGGAGTTGGAGACTGTCATGCAGAGGTCTTATCCCCACTTGTTTGCATCTTGAGGTGAGTACTTTACTTTAGTTTCGAGGACGAAACTATTTTAAGGAGGGAAGAGTGTAATACTTAGCATTTCGAGGGGTTTCTGGACTTGGAGGATTTCGGGCGCCCGGAACATGGGAAGTGGACGCCCGAAAGTTTTCGGAGCCAGAGGACGTTTTGGACGGTCCGAAAGTGACTGACAGGATTTCGGATCTGGATGCAGGAACCGGACGCCCGGATTGTAGATCCGGATTTGGCTTGTGACGTGGAGAGCCACGTGTCGTGTCGTTGGACACGTGTCGACCGTCGGAGACACACCGCCCCACCGCCTGCCGACCACCGCCGATCGCTTGACCGCCAGCTGACACCTGGCTTGCTGGATTTCCGGACGCCCGGAAGTGGGATTCGGGCGCCCGAAAGTGGAGCTTTTGGAGCCTATAAATAGGTGAGTCCCTGGTTGTATAGCTCACTTTCCCATTTTGTGATCCCTGTTTCTAGAAAGAGAAAGCTAGGATAAGGGCCATGTGTTGGCATTAGTTGTGACCTAGCTTGTACTCCTCTACTCTGTTGATCTGATCTAATTCTGAGCTGTTGTTTTGTTGGAGTTAGCAGTCCCTTGGAGATATATTCAGATCAGAGTATTGTTGGAGCCTGGTGTTCATCTTGGAGGGTTGGATCTGAGGATACTATTTTTCCCCACCGTGGTTGGATTAGCTCTTGAGGTGGGTTGATGTTTGCCAGATTCAGTGGACTTCCTCCTATGTGTTCACTCTCATGTTAGCATGATGTGATAGTGTTGGATTATGTTAGCATGATATGATGTTGTTGGAATTATATTAGCAAGACATGCTGAGATTATGTTAGATATGACATGTTAGGTTGAGACTGATTTTCTGCTTGCATGTGCATGATATGATCTTAGGTGGGTTAATGATATATACATGAGCATGCATGATTTTCTTATATCCTTGATGCATGATTTGACCTACACCTATCCTGTTGATATCCCTTGTACCAGTTGTTGTACATACTAGTGTAGGTGATCATGTTGTGGCTCGTGCTATGTTGTTGTACCTCCTCTTTGTGGTAGAGTTGAGTTTGATTATGAGCACTGGAGCATTGATTGGGTCATACTTGGTTTTAGCGGGTTATATAGTAAACTCATCTGTAGGTTAATCTTTTTAAAGTTTAGAGCCACATGGTTTGGAGGTTCTCATAATGAGCATCATTGAAAAAATATCCTAGTTGAGGAGGAAAACGTGAAAGCTCCTGAGAGAAGAGTTTCTTGTAATCCAACTTACTCATTATACTTTGTTGTCCGTGGATTGTATTTAAGAACGCCTTGAGGTGGTCTTGAGGATAGCCGCGTGGGACGGTAGGTGCGACCATTGTTGTCCGATACCACATAAATCATGTGGTTCCTAATGGTGTTCTTTTATTTTCTTCTAATTGTGCTTTGTTTTCCCCGGTCGTGCATAATTTCTTTTCCACGATCGTTCTCGGCTTTTACGTCTACGAAAGTGTTCTTCTTTTCTGCTGCGCTCATAGGTTAATGTGTGTTTGATGGTGTGCTCGTAACCCCACGTCCGTCTCTTCAATTGGATCAAGAGCGGTATTGGATCTTCGAAAGTTCGTTGCCCGGTCGAAACGATGGCGGCGGAAAAAATTGAACAGCGACGAAGTATAGGTTCCTCGTTTGATATAACTGAATTTCACGCTGTGGAAAATTGAAAGAAGTGCAAGCACCTTGATTAAAGTTGGCGAAGACAAAGCTGGAGAGGGATGACGGATAAGTCTACCTAGAAGAGAAAGACAAGATGTTTTTGTCAAATCAATATTTGGCACTGGATGATTCGGTGCTATTAATGTGGATACACCCGTGACTACCCGCAAAAGGGATTATGGGATAAATTAAAAAATCTCTATTGAAGAAAAGTCCCATTAGCTGCAAATTAAAATCTTCTTGAGCGGCGGTCAATTGTATAATCTAAGTATGAAGGACCGGGGCAGCCGGTTACAAGAACATCTAAGTTCATTCAACTCTATTATCCGTGGCACTTATACGTGAGCAATCGATGAAGCAAGGAAAGGCAAAAGTCTTTTACTTTAGTCATGCCGAAATCCTTGGGATAATTTGATTATGAAATTGAGCTATGGTTGAAACCCATAAGAGGAGTCGAGTTGTTGCAATCGTTACATACCGAGGAGATGAGCGAGAAGCCTAGCCAAGGTAGCTCTTCGGGGGATGGTAAGAGATAGCACGGGAAAGACCCTCTGATGAGGGAGCGTGGTGAATCGAGAGAGGTCAAGATATAAAGTCCAAGGGCATAAGAGAAGAGTAAAGAAAGGCGTTGCTGGACACGAGTACTTAGACAAACTTGGGGCACGGAATAAAGATTGCCGGGTTAAAAAAGGAAGGTCGATGGTAAAATGAATCCGAATTCAATCAATTTCCAAGTCAACGTTTGCCTAAGAGCGAATGCTAAGGCTCGGCGTAGTTTAACGAAAGAACAGAGATGCATCTGTCCGCATATGAATAGATCCGACCTTAATTAACATAGGATCAATAAGATTCGGGGAGTCGTCGTTCCACAAGACTTTCTCTTATAGGCGAGCGTGGTTTCATACTTAGCAGTCCTGGGATGGGGAGTTATCTATTGGCTGACAACCATACAATAAATCATGTCCGGTATTGGAGTGGGAGACTACGGATCAAGATGTTTGATGGTATTAATCGGACTGTTTACTAATAGTTCCGGCATGTTTCTCTGTCAACATACGGAAAAAGATTTTCTATCACTGTGTAATAATTTCAATCACAAGGCTTGAGGTTCTCAGGCGAGAAGTGATCATTTGAAAGTACTGTCCAGAATGATTTGGTGTTGAGAGAAAGGGAGAGAAAATAATGTTGCCTAGTATAGATTGGTGGAGCGAGATTCAAGGTGGGAGGAAGCGATTGATGCATGCAGCGGCGAAGGTGGAGTCTCCGCGACGGAGTGGCATCGCCTATTCGGGGTACCATGAGCGAGCGCGGATGCAGGGTATTAATCTAACCATGAACTACTATCCAGGTTACAAGTCCTTCGCCATGTGGATTAATCTGTGAGAAGATTTTGCATCTGAATTACAAGCAAAAGGGATTATCATTTTCTCTTAGTCACTGTATCAAAGAAGTACAAGATCGCAGTCTCGCGAGTGTGAATACATTCGGATACGTTGGGAGTCGCCCGATATTCGTTGGGTGGGTATGTTTACTTTGTTTTCCTTTATTGATGAATATTTTCGAGGAAGGCTTGGTGTATAAATCCTAAAAAACTAAAGACGACTTGTTTGAAGCTTTTAAAAGTTTAAAACTCTTGTGGAGTAGTGAAAAGGGATTAAAAATTGTAGTGCCTACTGTTCTTAAATAATTAGGAGGAGAGTGATTGTTCAAGAGGAATTTGATGAAATTTTGATAGTGAACATGAAATAAAGGGCGGGCAACTGTTAGGGACGAGCTACCCTATAGCACCGCAACAAAACGGTGTAGCGGAGAGGTTTAGAATAGAACACGTCATGGCAGAGGGCCCGGAGCAATTTGAGGTACATGCTACAAAACTCGACAGAATTATTGGGCGGTAGCCAGTAAGCAAGCTGGCTTGTTACAGATTGATACAATCGAGCGCCGACCAAATCCTTGACAACTTTTGAAATTGTCTGAAGAAGTCTGGAGCGTTAAGCCCGTTGACTACTCCTAACTTCGTGGCCGCCTTTGGATGTGACGCTATGCGGTATAACCGAAGGATAGAGAGAGGTCATCATGTGGAGGTAAAAAGAGACTTCTCGGAGAATGCATATTTGTCCGGCTACATAGAAAGGCGTTAAGAGGGTTATTGATTGTGGGACCGCTACTAGCCCACAAAATGGGTCGTAAGAAGCCGTGACGTTGTCTTCAACGACTGGTCCCTTTCCAAGGGCACTAAGGAATCGCAAGAATGATGAGGCTGGATTGGAGGAGGACCACAATAAGCGTCTTTGAAGGGCACGAGGCTGATGAGGTGCAGATGCTGAGCAAGGCACAACAAGGAGATGACGAGGTGGTGTGATACTGGAACCGGCGGCACAGTAGTGTAGTCTCGTACGTGCCGAATCAGGGAGGCCAAAGATAGCAAAATCGCAGGCCGTGGAAGAGCGGGGGCAGGCCAGCGGGAAGTTCGGGGTGCACCTATAAGGGAGTCAAGTATGAGCGGGGGGGGTGCGGCAGGGTGGCGCGGGGGTAGAGGTGATGGTGGGGAGCGATCGACAAGAGCGCGGGTTCATTTGCTTTCGTTTCTGATTATTCAGTGTTGGGTGAGCGGAGGGCATCTGCAGTGTTGTTTTGGCCGTGGAGGGGAGATGAGCCAACGTTCAGAGAGGGATAAGGGGTAGGGGGGGGGGCTTGTTGATGTGTGGCGTCCGATTGCGCGAAAACTGTGTGGGTCAGAGGAGCGGGGCTGAGGTGCGAGGAGGTGCGTACGTGGGAGTGCGCGGCGCTTCGGATAGACAACGAGGGTCACTGGATGGTGGGGAGAGAGCGAGGAGGTTGACAGCTTACTGAAGGAAGGTACGCACGGCGGTGCGGTGGAGGGGGATATGGGCCGTGGCTGGTGTGGGTAGTGGTTTAGACTGATGTGAAAAAGGTATGCGCAGATAGGAAATGTGGATCTTAGGGAGGTTAAAGGCAAGGTTGGTGGTTAAAAGGGTTAGCTCAGAGAGCCGAGATCGACTTCGATGAGATCTTCTCAACCCGGTGGTTCATCATAAGAACCAGCTGTTCGGGTATGTTTTGCGATCGCAGGCGGTCATGGAAATTGTGGAGCTCGAGCTAGAAGGATGTAAAAACAGCATTCTTGCCAAGGTACGTTGAGAGAAAATAATATATGTCACCAACGGCAAGGCGTTTGGGTCGAAATGAAGGTAAGGAGCTTTGGCTTTGTCGGTTGAACAAATCGTTGTACACGGCCTTGAAACAGGCACCAGGTAATAGGTAACACGAGCGATTTGATTTCCTTTATTGTGAATTTGGGATTGATAGCGCTGAAGCGGATCATTGTGATATTTCTACTTCATATGATCGCGGGAAGCATCTTCATTTGCTATTGCGTAAAATGTACGACGAGACATACGGTATTCGCTAGAAATATGTAAGGACCCTCTGTATATCTACCCTTAAAACATCAGTAAGCCGAAGAGTTCAGATATGAAGGACCTTAGGAGCTTGTGATAATCAAATCCTTAGATGAACAAGGCGTACTAGGACGGGAGAGAAAAAATATGATGGTGATGACGGGCTTCACAAAGGGTATATGTGGAGAAAGTTCTGCGTGGCGCTCTTAAAATGCAGAAAGCGAAAGCCAGTTTCTACTGTGGACCGCAGGGTTTTTCGTATATGCGGTTGGGGGTAAAATTGGGGAGGTGGTCGCGAGGGCAGCGGGGGGGGTGGGCACCTGGTGGGGTATGAGCGTGCGGAGCAGTGAGGGGGAGAGAGGGGCTGGGTTGACAGTGGGGAGGGGGCTGGGTGGTACCGTTGGCGTATTCATGCTGTGGGGTCATGTGTGATGGAGCCTATATGTTGTATGCCATGGTGTGCACAAGACCCGACACTTGCTCAAGCAAGTAGAAGTAGATAGTCAATATATATGATTCCAGGTTTGTGAACATTGGAATGCAGTGACAGTAGTGTGGGGGGGGGGGGGTATCCTCGGTGTATCTCATAGGGGCACTGCGGAGTTCTGCACACTCTGTTATGGTTCCTGCGAGTTTGGAGTGCGGTCAGATTATGTTGGATTCCCGTTACGAATTTCGCAGGGAGGGAGATAGAGCACATGAGAAAGTCTACCATGGGTTCATGTTTTCTCTCAAGCGGAGGTGGTGCTATTAGCTGGGAGTTGAAGCTGTCAATCGATGGTCCCGTTTTGTCGATGACAGGAGGGCTGGAGGACAGAAATAATGCGTGGCGACATGTTAATAAGGAGGCTATTTGGTTGGAAAAGGCTTCTTATCTAGTGAGAATTTGAAAGTAAAACCAGATGTGGTGGGAGAGTGATTTGGGTGATCGTCAAACGTGCAATACACTTGGCGAAAGAACTCCGATATGTTTCACTTTCGGATCGCAAGCACCATTGAATAATGATAACGCTATCACTTATGTAAGAGTCGCTGGTGGATTGAGGTCTTTATATTACATTGTTGAAAGTTCATATCGATACAAAAATATCAGCAGATCTTTTGACGAAGAGGTGGTGACTCCGAGGAGAAGTTTCACTTGGAGCGATTACTTATCTCGGTCTTAGAGCTAAAGTCTGAGGAGAGTGGGAGTTTGGCAAGACTTCTTAATTTTTTGTCATTTATCATGGCGTTCGTGCACATGTCTTTAAGTGGGAGAGAGAATTGTTGGATCTTAGTGTAAAGCCATGTTCCGAGGGACGATACTGTCAGGTAGTTTGACTTGAAGTGGATGGCTAATTTATTCCCCCAAAAAAAAGTCAGAAAAAAACAAATAACCCACCAATTAATAAAAAAATGAGTTTAGGGATTGCCCAGGATCACTTTAGAAAGAGGAGATAGCTTATACGATTCCTAAAAGGATTTCCTAAGAGGGATATCGATGGCTTAGATGTGAATCGGAACTCGGCATGGAAGGCGGCCGGAGGGAGGGGGGAAAACATCGTTTCCCTAACTAGAATTAGTGGTTTTAGGGGTATATAAATTCTGTAGTTAATTCTTTATAGTTTAGAGCCTCATTGTTGCTGCTGTCTCTCGTATGAGCCTTACACTGAAAATTATCCTTGTTGAGAGAAAAACTGGAGAGCTCCTTGAGAGAGAGTTTCTTGTAATCCTATCTTACTCCTTTTACATTTTGTGTTCGTGGATTAATTAAAAAACACACTTGAGGTGGTTCCTTGCCACTGGACGTAGGTCGACTCATTGTTGGCCGAAAACCTTTCCCTTAAATTTTATGTGTCTTGTATTATTATGTTTCTCTTTATTGCTTTGTTATCCTCGTGCTTTATTTTCTTCCCCACGATCGTTCGTCGCGTCTCTATACGTCTACGAATGAAGATCGCTATTTTTCCTTCCGGCTGCGCTCACAGAGCATTGTTGTCCTATGTGGGTTATTATATTTTGAGTTGTGCTCGGTAATCACCCCACGGCTCGGTCACCTTCACTGCCTATCTTCCATATTGAAAGAATTTTAAGATAGCAATTAAAACATACTCTATATCCTATTTTTTCACTAGTTTATGGTATTTTTTTTTTACTCGTTTAAGGGGGGTTTGAGTGGAGTTGATAGATGTTCAAAGGCTTTGTTATATTCTTTTTCCTAATGAATTTTGGTTTGTCTTGGTTATTCCCACCAGTGATTGGGGTGGATGATTTATATGATCAGTAAGAAGAATCACAACTCCGTTTCGTATTTTACATGAGGGCCGACACGAGACAATTACTTGGACTTTTCCGAAAACGTTAGTGCGCGCGCACTTCTGGCAGCGCGATCAGTTTCCGACACATATGAAGTGGGATACGTGTGCTGGCGGCGGGGCCGGCCTGCCATGTGCTCAATGTGGTGTGGCTCTAAAAGCTTTTTGAAGGAGATTCGATATCCCTCAAAGTATGGTGTATACTATAATCTTTACATTGACAAGAAATCAACCATTTGCCCTGGCGAAGAAACCCAGTCAACCACAAGAGAGCAAGCTAATGATGTACGATTTCACTTAACAAGCCAATTGAAGGAAGAATGAGGTTCGACTGGAGCACTTCAGTCCAGTGATCAAGTTCTGTCGATATCTTTCACAAAATTTCCTCGCCGTTGAATACATTCGCAAGATAACCTCTACTTCATGTTTGGATTGCCCGAAGTCGGGAACTGAAAAAAAAGTTATTTTTGCAACAGTACTTTAACACAAATGTGACTTTTCAGTTTCGATTGTTTTGCGTTAAAGCGAATAAAGTGAAATATTAAAACAATAAGTTTTTGGGTAAATTTTTGGTTTATATATATTATTTAAAGATGGGGGATTTGAAAATATAGAACAAACGAGATTTATACTCGCAATCCTAGAATTAAAAATTACAATTAATTTATATTAATAGAAATTCAAAATTCTATTTTGGATCAAATTTTAAATTCAGTTGTTTTTAAAATGATTTAATAACTACTCTTAACCTTTGGACAAATTGAACATGTAAAAGTTTAAGTCCCTAAGCGCTCACTCAAACTCAATTTAAGTTAAATGGTTTGTTAAAACAAATCCCAGTTTTATTTGTTGGTTAAGTTTCAGTCTTTATGTTGGTCTCTTTGGATACTTACAACAAAAATGGGTGTTTCTTTTAATAACTTTACTTTTACAACACAAACCAGGAACATTTGACATACTTTTATTTACATTCCATCAATTCCCATACTTTGAACTTTCCTACATTTAGAGAGATTGGTAGAGATATTTTAGAGACATGTTCTTTGATCTTACCTTCTGATTTCTATAATAAGCCGTAATTTGAATCCATAACATATTGTCTAAATCATTTCAAAATTAAATGGGCTGTGGTTATACAATTTTTACAATTCCAATTGAACATTGGTGAGTTTGGTTACATTTATATATTCCATTTAAATAAAAATAAAAAATAAAATAAAAATAAAAGAAAAAATGGGAATTAACAACCACACATAAAAAAAATAATGCATTTCTGTATTTTTAGTTAACTTTTTAATACTATTGTGTGTCACACAAATGGATCTTTTCGATTATTTAGAGATGTTTAATATAATTCAAATAACATTCTGAGCATTTTGATTTTTTTTATGTTTAATTATTGCCGACAATATAGATTTGTTTTTTAGGAGTTACTTTCAGTATTTATTTTTGCATATTACTAAGATGAGATGAGATAGCGCAGAACGTATCTTTCTTAAAAGTTCTTCTACGTTGAATTTCAGCAATTCCGCCTCCTCCCGTGCACATTGCCTTCCCCACGCATAGGTTTTTGCGACATAGCAGTTTATCTACTCTAAGTTTACCAGCTATTATCTCGCATACATATCAACTTTCGAATTACAAGTTATCTCGCTCATCTCCCTTTGTTATGTTAATTAATATATAACTTTATTATTTTGAATACTTTTCACCATTTGTTGGGTTATTTGTTTTCTTGTCTTCCTAAAGGCAGTTTGTATAACGTTATATCTTTAGGAGGTTTGCGAGCGAGAACGAGTATAGTAGGGTGGCAGGGTTCGTTTTCTCGCTGACGCACTCGTCTCGCTCCGTTTTTGTAAACCGTACAGGTCACTAGGGGGGTAGGTCGAACTGTTAGACACATCGGCACATGGGGCGTTGTGCGAGGTAGCTTCTAAGGGTTGGTTCTTATTCGTTTATAGGGTGAGGGTCGGCCGGCGGGGTCGGAGGGGTCATTAATACACGTCGCGTGGCTCTCGGTCGATTTGGAGGTGTGTGCACCAGAAATTTACCAGGATGTGTGATTTTTTTGTATAGTCAATAATTCTGGATACCCGTGGGGCTTGTTATGGGGTGGGGCTATTGGTTTAAGGGGGGGCTTGTGGGGGGAGGAGGGTTATCGATTTGCCAGAAATGGGCTGGTGTTCGAGGGTGGGGAGTTGAAATTTTTTTTCATATGTGGATATAGACCGAGAGAGGAATTTTTCCCATGTCCTTGTTGTGAGATCGTGTTTGGTGGGGGCCAAACTCGGCGAGGGTGACCTTAAGAGCCCGTTGTTTCGCGGCGCAGCGCTCGGTCTAAGACTTATGGCAGAATAAATTAACTTTTTATTTTGCACTGGATATTAGAGATTCTTCGGCTAAGAATATGCATGTTATAGATTTAAAAAATGCTTGATATTTTTTTGCATCTTGCAGAGTAGTCTTAATAATCTAAGATTCTCGATAAAAATGAGTATATATGTCACTCTTAACAGAGAGATAGTTGTACTATTAAGGTTTTATACTAAATCCAATAATAATGACTTTGAGAGTTTAGACGCATCGATAGTAGTGTCGCGCTTCTCGCCTGTGAAACACTTTCTTGACGCAGTTATTGTAGTATCTACCAAATATACAAGCTTCTAGCGTAAATAAATTATAAAGATGTATATGGGGGTCCGCTCAGCTCAATATTTTCTGACATGTGCAATTGTTAAAACTTCGCGCATCTTATCACTCTCTCCGCTATACAGTTCATATAGAAATTTATTTTACAAAATTAAAATAATAATGATGTCCAAACAAAGTCTAAAGTTTTTTATGTTGTCCCGACTTTTAAAAACTACAAGGTAGATGTATTTTAATTAAGTGAGACATTACTAATTAATTTGGATGTTAGTAGGATAAGATTTTTCAAGGAAAATTATTTTTTTATCAATCCAAATATCTCAATGCTTATATTTAAATTAGGCATAGATAAAATACAATATAGCTAATTTGGAACAAATAAATTTGTAGGTTTGTGAGAAAGATATAACCGGTCCTATCTAAAATTATCTTTAAATATTGATAAATTCTAAACTACATTAGATTTAATGTGATTAATTATAAAGATTATTAATAAAGGGATACCATAGAAGTGTATTTTAAATTAATTATAGAACCTGATTATTTTTTTTATATTATAATTATACCTGCGTAACTTTAAAAAGAATTAAATTTAAAAAAATGACATACGATTATATCTCTCTAACTGGAATGCCTTTACAAGAGCCAATAGGCCCCCTATTTATAGCCCTTAGGCTTACAAAAGATAAAAACAAAATATTTAAAAATAACAACTTTATTCTTATCCAAATTGGCTTTATTCTTATCCAATTTGGTTTAACAACCTAATCCATCTAAAACTACCTTGATCATTATCCTAACCGAAGTAGTTGTAACTGCCTCCGCCTTATCCTCAATGGTTGAGACTTATCCGGAATACTGAAGTAGTTGTAACCGCCTCCGCCTATCCTCAATGGTTGAAACTTATCCGGAATTTTTGATCGTCCCGGATCATGGCTCCTCAATTTTGAGAGGAACCAGCACCTGCTGGATCTAGAACTACAAGTGAGAAAACTGAGTTTCTCCAGCTTCCCTTGTGAACCACTTAGCGGCACTTGGCTTTTGACCTTTCCGTCCAATACGGAAGGCTTCACGTTCACCTTTGCGTGTCGTTGTGACCTTGCGTTCCAAAATAGTATCCTCAGCTAGCTGCTCTTCACGTTCTACCACGAGATCCTCCATGGGTGGCAGTACTTCTCCGGGCTCATCGTCTAGCATTGACGGCTCGAAGGACTTTAGATTCTTGATATTGACGACCGAATACATGTTCATGTATGTGGGCAGCTCTAGTTAACAAGCATTCTCACCAATCTTGCGCAAAATCTTGAAAGGTCCATAGCGGATGGGCTTAAGCTTCTTACCCTCGCCTTTCAAGCGCTCTTTGCTGAGATGGAGCCAGACTAGATCACCCTCTTGGAAGTCGCCTTTCACCCGATGTCGGTCATGTCGTTCTTTATACTTCTGCTGAGATTTTTACAGTTGTCGTTCCACCTCGCTATGCACTTTCTGAATACCCTCTAAGAAGCGTTGTACCTTCGCCATTTCACTTTCTTCCTTGGTGGTCCGCGGTTGCGCGACCGTGAACGCCAAGTCGAAAGGGCTGGGTGGTAAGTAACCCAAGCACACCTCAAAGGGAGATTTGCCAGTGGAACTGTGTATAGCTCGATTGAAGGCGAACTGCAGGTATGGAAGGCTCTCGTCCCAAGTCTTGGGATGTCGAGCGTTATATCCTCGCAGCAGATGTACAACTATCCGGTTGACCACTTCTGTTTGCCCATCGGTTTGAGGATGGAAAGCTGTGCTCCGTTGTAGCTTTGTGTCCATCATGGACCACAACGACCGCCAAAAGTTGCTTAGAAAACGGCTGTCACGGTCAGATACAATCGAACTTGGTAGCCCAAAATGTGTCCAAACGTGTTGGAAGAACAACCGAGCAGCTTCCTCGCCGGTGTTTGTCTTCTTGCACGGCACAAGTACTATCATTTTGGAGAACCGATCGACCACCACGTAAAGATAGTCGTGTCCCTGTCGGGTCCTCGGAAGGCCTCCTAAGAAGTCCATGGAGATACTTTCCCAAGGACGAGTCGGCACCGGAAGAGGGGTGTAGAGGCCCACCTTTCGATTAGCGGGTTTGGATGTACAGCACAAAACACATCCCTTCACAAATCGTGCCACATCGTTTTGCATGTGAGGCCAATAGACATAGCGCTGGAGATTCTGTAAGGTTTTGTTCACCCCAAAGTGACCTGCCACCTTCGAGGTATGGGCTTCTCGGATCCACTGTGCTCGATTACCATCTTTAGGCACACATAGTAGTTCACCTTTGTACAGCAGACCGCCTTGCAAGACAAACTCAGTAGGTCGTCCTGCTTCGATGTCAGCCAGCGCCACTCAAAAATCTTAGTCTTCTGCATACAAACTGGCATAGTCATGAAAATTTGGCTGAATCTGCATTAATGTCGTCAAGCAAAGTGCTGCCACCGGTGGTCGTGATAGCATATCAGCCAGTTTGTTGTGAGCACCTTTCTTGTACTTGATCACCAGATTGAACTGCTGCAAGTACGTCATCCACTTCATGTGCCTGTTGCAATTTGGATTGCGTTTGGAGATACTAAAGTGGGCGGTGGTCTGTGTGCACCACTGTCTCCTTGCCTAGGAGGTAGATTCGCCAATGCTTTACTACCTGGTGTTTCCTTGTCGTAAGTCGGATAGTTCTTTTGAGCTCCTTGGAACATCTCGGAGTAGTATGCCACAGGCCGACCATCTTGCATCAAGACAGCCCCCACAGCATATCCCGACGCGTCCGCCTCCAACTCGAAAGGTTGTTACAGATTTGGTAGGGTAAGGACAGGCGCCTCGCATATCTTCCGTTGCAAAAGTCGAAACGTGTCCTCATGTTTCGAACTCCATTCGAATTTTTGGTTGGCTTTCGTTAGTGCATATAGAGGGGCAGCAAGGACAGAAAAATGCCAGATAAACTTTCAGACATATTGACAAGCGCCCATGAAGCTCCGCACCTCCGTCACATTTTTGGGTCGAGGCCACTCCTTGATAGCCCTGACCTTGTCTAGGTCGATCTGAAGCTCGCCGCCGCCCACCACGAACCCGAGATACACTATGCTTTGCTTGCCAAACTCACACTTTTTAAGCGGAGTTGGTGTTCCTCAAGCAGTATGAAAACCTTCTCGACATGGGCCAGATGCTCCTCCCACGATTGACTACAGATGAGGATGTCGTCGAGGTAGACGATCACGAAGTCATCAAGGAAGGGGCGTAGAACGTCGTTCATCAGCCGCATAAAAGTGGCCGGTGCGTTGCAAAGACCGAATGGCATAACGAGCCATTCAAACAGGCCTTGTCGCGTCTTGAATGCGGTCTTCCAGGTGTCATCCTCTCGGATTCGGACCTGATGATAGCCTGACTTCAGGTCCAGTTTGGTGAAATAGTGAGCATGCTTCAGTTGATCCAAGAGATCATCGATCCGCGGCAAGGGGTACCGATTCTTGATGGTGATTTTGTTGAGGGCGCGGTAGTCGATACACATTCGCCACCCGCCATCTTTCTTTGGCACCAACACGATCGGGGAGCCACAGGGGGAGCTACTCGATTTGATAGCACCACTCTCGAGTAACTCGGTCACCTATCGCTTTATCTCCTCATTCTCCACTACCGAATTTCGACATGCCGAGATTCGGTAACGGAGCGTCGCTGATCAATTGGATCTCATGTTCCACGGCTCGCTTTGGTGGTAGTCCCGGAACTTCTCGGAATAGCTCCTGATGCTCACCTATCATCCTGGCGACATCGTCCGTTCTCTCTTTGCATGCTAGGCTCAATACCTTGCTGTTTGCCTCATCCGATTCAACTGGCCGAATGACCAGTAAGGCGAACTTTTGGCATGCATTGATCAACCTCTTAGTCTGACAAGCGGTTACCAGGTCTACAGTTGTTGATAATGGCTCTGCAGTGAACAAAAATTTTTATCCATCCTTAATAAATTGGTAAGGCTGAGGACGACGGAAGAAGGTAGCGTCGTGGTCCCATAGGTAGGGACTGCCGAAGATGAGGTTGCAAATGTTCAGTGGCACAACCTCGCACACCAATTCGTCGATGTAGATGCCAGTCACCGCAAACTTCACCTTGCATTGGTGATCGATCTTCATCTCGATGTTGTTGTTGATCCACCCCAATGGATATGGGTGTGGGTGTGATGTAGTCGACAAACCCAGTTTTTGAACTAGGTTCTCCGAGATCAAGTTCTTTTGGCTGCCGGGATCGATGATGGCATCAATCACCTCATTTTTTACTTGAACTCGAAAAATGAACAACTCATCTCTCTTATCAGTCGGATTGGACGGGCACAGGCTTGTCTCCTTCGGCATAGCCATCAGAGACAAGCTAGTGTTCGCTTGATCAATCCGTCCGATTAAGGTAGGGGCATCACTTGTCGATGCTGCTGTTGTCGTTGCCGTTGCTGTTGTGCGTCTGCCACGATCGTCCTTCTTCTTCGGTCTCAACTCTGGATGAAGCTTCCAGCATCGATCCTTGACATGTCCTGTGATTTTACAATGATCACAGTACAAATCAGGATCATAGGGGACCTTCTTTTTAGAGCCCTTCTTTTTGGCCTTTTTGAAGCCCTCGGCAGATTCCCTAGATGGCTTCTCCCCGCGAGACAGTTTATTCTTCCGCTCGATCGCCATGGCTGTTTGGCTTGCCGAGGCGATATCACGAACACCGAAGAGGCGGAGCTCATCATTGATACGCTCCTGTAGGCCGGCGGTGTATTTGCGAAAAATCTGCAGATCGTCAAGAGAGATGCCAAGCGCCAATGCTTGGCGCCGGAAGTCGGTGGTGTAGTCCTGCACGGTCTGGTCGCGCCTTTGGCGCAGGACATGCCAGCGCTTCCATCGCTCTTCTTCATACCCCATAGGGTAGAATTCCTGGCGGATCAGTCGTTTAAACTGACTCCAGGTAAAATTCTCATTAGGGGAAGTTTGGAGAGTGGCCTTCCACCAAGTCAATGCATGACCTACAAGTTTTAGTTTTGCGAAAATTACCTTGTCCGCGCTACTATAGTTGTAGAGGTCGAAGTACGTCTCCAGTTGGTCGAGCCAGGCGTCCAACTTTTCAGCGTCGACAACGCCATCGTAGTTGGGGATCTCGACCTTGGCCTCAACCTTGAACGGTTGTGACCTTCCTTCTGCAAGCGACGGAGCTATGCTTAGTCATCGTTAGAGTCGTCGTCGTCTCGCGCACCCGAGGTACCCTCGGCAGCGCCCTTCATCGGCGTCACATGCGCCTTTGGAGGAGTTCCTGAGAGTCGACCGCTCTTCTCCACCGGTATTGCCGATGGTGCTGCAGATTGGGCCTTGATCCAATCGAAGACGGTCTTCATGTCGTCAGACAACATCACAACCTTGGCGGCAAGGTCGGCCGGTGTCGCTATCTGCTCGTCTGCAGACATGGTAGGCGGGCTCTTCATTTTCCTCGTCGATGGCCTGCGGAAGATGTCGAGGACGGAGAGTTGTTCGCCGGTAATTTTGTAGACGCTTCTGGTTCGCACCATACACCAGGGTCAAATGCTCTGATACCACTTGATCCGTCGGAGGAGGAAGCAATGTCGCAGCGCCTCCCCGATGGATATCTGAAACCAGATGAGAGAAGAAAAAGGAGACGAAGAATATTTTTATGTGGAAGAGTTTCTATATTTACTCTCTCTAACTGGAATGCCTTTACAAGAGCCAATAGGCCCCCTATTTATAGCCCTTAGGCTTACAAAAGATACACTACAAGAAAAGATAGTATTGGTGGCAAAAATAAGATGGCGACAAAATTTATCGCCACTATATAATTACCTATGGTGGCGATAAAAAAAGTCGCCACCGATTAATTAACTTAAAGTGGCGATACTAGTTTCACCACTAAATGACTATTTTGTTGCCACTATTTGGTTACCTATGATGGCGATAAAAAAAATTGCCACCAATTAATTAACTTAAAGTGGCGATAGTATTTTTACCACTAAATTACTATTTTGTCGCTACTATTTTCTTATCTATGGTGGTGATAAAAAAAATCGCCACCGATTAATTAACTTAAAGTGGCGATACTAGTTTCACCACTAAATGACTATTTTGTCGTCACTATTTTGTTCAATCAAAGTAATATAGTTAATATGGCGATAAATTTTCTCGCCACTATATAGTTACTTATGGTGGCAATAAAAAAAAATTGCCACTAATTAGTTAACTAAACGTGGCAATATTACTTTCGTCATTGAATGGTTATTTTATCGTCACTATTTAGTTATCTATGGTGGCGATAAAATAAATGGCCACCGATTAATCATCATTGTTTGGTTACCTATAGTGGTAATAAAAACAATTGCCACCAATTAATTAAATTTACTTTAATTTTTTAATTGAATTAAATTAATATTTTAATTTAATTTTTAAATTAATAATTTAATTTTAAAAAAATTAAAAAAAATCGTCACTTCCCAGCTCACCCTCTCCCCCCCCCCCCCTTCCTCTCAGCTACACTTAAGGAAAAAAAACAAACCCCCTCAAAACCCATTTCCCTAATCCGCTCCCACCCTCTCCCTCTCCCCCTCGACGATCTCTCGCCGGCGAGCTCGTCACCGGCGAACTCCTCGTCGGCGACATAGGCGACAAGTCCTCGCCGGTGAACTATGCAACGAGCTCCTCGTCGCTAATTTCCTTTCCGACGAGCCCTTCAAAACGGAGCTTCTCACCGCCGAGCTCCTCACCAGTGAGTCCCTCACCGCCGATCTCCTCGCCGGTGAGCCCCTCACCGCCGATCTACTCGCCGGTGAGCCCCTTCTCGCCGATCTACCCCTCGCCGCCGATCTCCTTGCCGGTTAGCTCCTCGCCGTTGATCTCCTCGCCGATGAGCCCCTCACCACGGATCTCCTTGCCGATGAACCCCTCGCCGCCGATCTCCTCGCCGGTGAGCTTCTCACCTATTTCTGTTGTTTTTTTTTCTTTTTAATGCGCATTGCTACAGTTGTAGCCATAGCTTGCACTAATTCGTTTGTGGAGGTGACATGAACCTTGTGAACATTGCTTAGTTATCTTGAATTAGATTTGGTAATTGCTCCCATTCCATAGCAGGTATTACATTGTGGACATTGCTTGTCCCTCGCCGGTGAGCCCCTCGCCGGTGAGCCCCTCGCCGCAGATCTCCTCGCTCGCGAGTTTATCACTACCGATCTCCTCGCCGCCAAGATTCTCATTGCCGATCTCCTCTCCGACGAGCTCCACCGTCCTGATCTCCATTGAAGAAAAATTCGTAAGAAAAAAGATAAGAAAAGCTAAATTTGGTTGTGGATTTTTATTTCTTTTTAAATAATTCAACAATCCATGAATGATTGAGAGACCACATGTATCATGTAGCTATATGTTTGTCATTTGGTTGGTCTGTATCATGATATGCATTCTTCTGTATAAATTTTATTCCTGATTTAGCAGACTAGTGAACTATCTAATTGAAATATGACATATATGAGATACTGCTGAACAAGTGAATGACCTAGTCTAGATTCCTTCTCTTTTGTTATGTTCCACATTTTTTAATCAAAAAGAGTTGAGCTCTTGTTGTAGTTTTAAATTCATATGAGCAACAGAGCAAAGAGAACAACTATGTAGTTTAGATTGTCCTACTAGAGATGGTAATAGTCCAAGTAATAAACTGGCGGATCGCCATTTAAATAATAATATAGAGGCATATGATAGTTGTTTAAGATGTCTTTTCCTTATATTATAAATGATAAATTAAGTTCCCACTTGGATAGTTCATTTCTTCTATCAACTTGAGGGTCGTCTTCATACCTTTTTTAAAAAATTTGAATGAATTAGTAAAACATATTACTCACTTGTCTAAATTAGATCTTAAGATTCAATACTCAGATAAGTAGAATCTTTGTATTATATGGTACACCATTTTCTGTATGCTTTTTAGGTAAAAATGTATACAACTTATTTGAATTATGGACTATTTTTGAATTGACTAGTGAACCTTTCAAAATTTTGATTTTACTAAATTTCAAGCTCAGTTGCAAATGATCATGGCGCATATTCCTGGACTACAGAATATGCATTCTGCATCATCAACATCAGATGGCTATCCTATCAGTATAAATATTCTATTTCTTATTTTAGTTAACTGAATTTAAGTTTTATTTATCGATTGTTGAAGTCTATATTTTAACTGGTTGTAGGTTTACAAAGAGGGGAGAGGGCCTTGACTAGCTCCTAGACAACCTTGCCACGGAGTTTAAAAGCCATTGCAAGGTTTACATTTAATTTGTTTCTTTGACGAGTAGAATGAGATGAGTCATTGCAAGTTTAAAAGTCATTGCTGCATGTTAAGATGGATTTGATCATCCCTTATTAATAAGGGAAAGAGTATCAACGTTTCATCACTGGTCGAATTGTGGTAACTAACTGTGGGCACCTTTTTTTCTTTGTTTTACTTTGAAGGATCATAAAAAATATTTCTTGATACTGATTTTTTAATTAGAATTTGGTGATATATATATTATATTATGTGGGTTTGAGCACACTTTTTCCTTTTTTTTTTGTTTGGGAGTTCCATTACTTGTGCTGTGAACATTGTTGAATAGATTCTCTTTATTAGTTAAAAGTATTACCAAATTTAATAGCTCTATTAGTTATTAATTACTGATTAGCCTAATATTATTTATTAAAAATGCTTAAAATTATTAAATTTAGTAAAATCACCCATGAATGTTGTAAAATTCCAACTTAACTATAAAATCACCCATGATTGAGGGTGTGTTAATCAAAAAAAAAAAGTTGAGGGCTTCATTTCAATATTTACTACAGTTGAGGAGGCCTCTCTACTTTTGTTTATCCATAAAAGGTCAAAACATCTTCCTTTATGGTGTTTAGGAGTTGTCGTTAGATATGAAATTCTCTTTCCGTTAAGGTATAATAAGTTGTAATTTTGGTTTTGCAATAAAGGCTCAAACATCTCCATTTCCATATCTATTTCTCTTAGTGTAAAGACCGAGAATTTTATTATATAATTTAACTCTCTGTTGACGATGTTTTTATTTGTATTTTAATTACATAATCACTCGTCAAGTTTCGGATGAAAACGAGCTGGAATAAAAGAGTTACGCGATTTTTAATATTCACTTAAGTGAATAGTAACTCTGGTTTTTCGGATAGGCCAATGATTAAAGATGGCTTCTGGAGTGTATCGGACTCCGCTCTTAGTGGTCCAATAGCTCGTTTTCAACTGTTCGACTATTCTGGACTCAATGGCGCTAACAGATTTAAGATTTGATGCACGGTTTTTGAGAAAACTGGACCTTGTCGAAAAATAGACTTTTTATTCTTCATTGTTTCAGACTCGCAAAGCTTACCGTAGCTCCGCTTTGCGTATGAACCCTCGGACAGGGACCTTTCATGCGAAAGAAAGTTGGTGTCGATGGATTTTGGTCGCGAGTACGCTAATCGAGGAGATTTGGAAACGATCGATGGTTGTTATACACATGATGTATAGATGGACCGGATTGACAATGGGTTTGTCGTGAATCGACAATCAAATCGAACGAAACAAAATCGTGAGTTCGATGTCCCGCCAGTGCTGAACACGATGGCGCTACCCATTTGCAGATCCGACGGACGAATCGACGGATATCGCACGTTTACCGGGGAAGGGACAATCGACATATTTGTATTTCGCGCAAAAACCCCCAATATTTTATGTACCGAATCGCGTGAAACTTGGCGTGGAGGTGCTCATGCGTGATTTACGCGTGCTATGAGGGACCCAGGACGAATTTAGGGTTGTCGGGGGACTTATGCGCAAAATGGCAAATCTATATATTTTGCTCATTAGGGTTTGCTCCATGAAACCCTAACCCTAGCTGCCTCCACCCCTCCACAGCAACCCTAACCGACCCCCTCACCTCCTGTGCATCTTGCGCGCTGCCAGCGCCGCCGCCGCCGCCGCCGACCGCCGCCGCCGGTCGTGGGTGCAGCCAAGCCCGTCCCTCACCATCATCACCACCATCTCCCTCTCTCCCTCCTTTCCTCTCTGGTTGGAAGCAACCAGGAGGATGGTGCATCTTTCTCTGCGGGTTGCTGCCGCTGCTACCGACCCTCCGCGCGCCGCTCCGCCGTCCCCGGCCGTCCCTGCGCGCCGGCGCCGCCCTGCAGCCATGGCTGGGCCATCCTGGACCCGTGCGGGCTGGTGGAGAAGAAAGCCACCAGCCGCCGCCTCCCCTGGCCCACCGTCGACCCCACTCGACCTTCCGACACCGCCGCATCCGATCCCGACGATCGCCGTCGCCGCCGTTCGCGCTGAGAGCTGCCGCGGCCGCGCCTGAGCATGGATCTGCTCGGGCGGCCGAGCCACCTTGCGCGCCGCCGCCGCTGCCCGGACCGGCACTCCCCTCCTTCCTTGTGACCCCGGAGGGACGCCGCGCCGCCGTCCGGCCGCCGTTGGCCAACTCGAGCCGCCCCCTGCTCCGGTAAGCCTTACTAGCTTTCCTGTGCACTATTTTGGGTTTCGGCTCGTTATTCTGGCAATCCGAGGCCACCCCGATGCCTCCGGATGTGAGCACGATGATCCTTGATCAGTGCTGATCATCGTGCTCACCTTCTTTTGTGTCAGCGAGCCCCTGGTTAGTGACAAAAGCGCGATTCATGTTCTGCGCGCATAGTTCGCTGAACTTCGCGTCACTTCGGCCCTCTCCACAGCGGTCGGCTTTGCTCCAAATCGAGAGCACGGCCTCCGACACGTTGAGACCTATCGGTGCGTGTCTCGACTGACCCCGAAGACCCTCAGTTTGTTGTAACAACCCATAGTGTCCGATAAATCACATAAAATAGTGTGATTTTATGGAAAGTTGAGGGCTTTTATGCAAGTGTACACCGCGTGGGTCCTGTGGGCAGTATGTGTGACCGGCGTGTGACCTCTGGACTAATTGTCCAAGGTCCGATGTCTTTCGTGACAACCGAAAATCGATTTCCGGTGCGTTTTCCGACGAAGTCCGTCGACGAAACGCGGATTTCGGTTCGGGATCGACTGTCACGACTTGCATGACTTGTTGGCTGCCTTGTTGGCTGGCTGTCTCGGCCGTCTCGTGTATTCGGAGAAGCCCGATGAGCGGTAGTGGGTTCCGGTGTCGAAATCGACACTTACGGGAACCCGGATCGGAACGATTGTCCGACGATGATTGTTTCGATGTTTGATCTTGTGCTTGCTGCCAAGACACCCAAACGGATGTGCTTTGGGGTAGCGGTCGTGGAGCGAGTCGGTGCCTTTCAGGACTGTTCGTGTGTCCCGGGAACGTCCCGTTGTGATTTTGGGACTTCCGACACTGTTTGGAGATCGGTTGTGGGAAACCGAGTCTCGGGATTTTGGGAGTGTGTGCATGTGTCTTCTGATTGAGTCGTTTGAGGTTGTCCCTGACTCGGTGGACCTATCGTAGGTCCGGTTGATTCGCAGCGCGTTCCGAATTCCGACGCGATCGTTACAGGTGGGTACTTCGATCCGAAGTTGGTTTAGTGGTGCATGCTCGGTGACGTTCCTTCCACTCTCCCCTTTTATATTTCGTATACATATATGCCTGTGATAGTGAGCTAGCACCTTATGATCTCTACTTGCATTCTTTTCTTGTTCTAGCAGTAGAGTAGATATGATATGATTATATCTGTATCTGAGATGATGTTCTCGTGACCTTCTTGGTCGGTTTTCTTGACACGGTTGTCTGATGACCTATACGGTCGGTATACCCGGAGGGGTGGATTATTGGCTGTTTGCCAACATTTATTGGTCATACTTGCATTGATCGCCATTACTCTTGCGCATTTCGCGAACACTAGCGGTTGATCCCCGCAAGAGGGTGTTCTTTTCCGGAAAAGTGGTCGTACGTCCGACCCGTGAGCTCAGTTGGGCACTTATATGCTGGCAGAGTAGGAGTGGCATGAGCCTGAGGTCTGCGGACTGGCTAGATTGGGTATATTTGCTGTATTCATTTGTTGATGCATATCATTTACAGTAGCACTAGTGCAGTTGTACCTTGTTTCCCTTCTTTCATGGCTACTGTATTGTTATATCTATCTATCTCATGGTTATCGGTGTGTACGCTTGCCTTCGTCGGCTTGCGGTACCCACTGGGAGGAGGAGACATGTTCACATGTTCTCACTCCCCCCACTTTGTTGATTTTCAGGTGATCCAGCTGGTTCGAGTCGGGGCGAGACGTGAGGCACGTCATTTGCGATCATTAGAACTCCCGACCCGGTCATTGGTTTAGTTTTTTCTTACTTGCACTTTGAATAAATAACTTTAGAAGTATGGTTCAGTTTTATTTACTCTTTGGACATGTAGTTTATTAATGCTTAATAAAATACTTGTGATAAGATTTGCAAAACCCGTCTCCTACCCTTCGTGGTAGCTTTTCTCTAAACGGAAAGGATCTTTCTGTTGGTGATACGTTTGAATTATTGATGTGAATGAAATGAATGTGTTGTATATGTACTTGTGCGACGCCGTGCAGATACAGGGGAGGTTTTGTCCGAGTGAACAGTGGACTCCCTGTGTTTGTGGCGGGTCTGTCGTCTCTGGGGTCAAGATTGTCAATGTATTAATAAAAAGAACAAAAAAATTATCCTGTATTTTTCCGCTGATCTTTTATAAACTCTAAATGGACCCCCGGGGCGTGACAGATTAAGTGGTATCAGAGCAAATGTACAACCATGATTTCATTCACTGATTGTTTTAAAATAAATAAACTGAACCATTGGTTAGGTTGACCATAGGAAGACCTACGATATATAGTTGCGCGAGTGCGGGGTTGTGTGGGATTGAGTCCCGGTAAATTGGTCGAGTTTTATTAACTCGAGGATTGAAATGCAATCGCTTGGGCGACTGCTGTACGTATATGGTTTCCCCAGACTCTGTGAGTATGGCTTTAGTGCCTATTCCTCCCTATTTAGAGCTCATGTACGCTCATGTACGATTACAGGCATCTCCGTGGAGATGATGATTTATGCAGGTTTGACTGCATGTATTGCGTGGGCTGCTGGTGTGCGGCCCGAGGTTTGTTTGCCGACCGCTCGTGCGGTTGTGGTATGAGTAGAGCTTCTTGAGCTTTAGCGGGTAGGACCATGGTGCCTACCCTATTCCTCTAATCTCTAGTGGTGGCGTGAGTCACCGAGAGAAGAGCGAACCCAAGTATGGATAGTTGAAATAATTTAGTGATAGTTTATGGGGTTTTCCCCTTTCATCTGATAAGTTGTTAGATCGACCCCGATCTTTAGGTTGATTGGAGTGTATCGAGGTTGCTATCGGATTCTTTATTGAGTTTCAGACAAGGTAGTGATTTTCGTGTGAGTATATGGGCGAGAATACGCCTAACTCATGAGACTGAAGTTTGTTCTTGTTGCGAAGCGAGCTCAGAAGATCTTTCTCGCTTCAGTGATATTTGGATATCTTGTCAGTGGATTTGTCAGTACAACTTTCATTATGATCTTTGTGCCTATGGGCGTAAGCCAGGATTGGTTTTGACTTAGCTTCAACGCCGGATTTTTATGGAGTACGCGTAGTGTGAGGCAATCCCAACATCTAAATCAGTGTGGTATGGAATGACACGTGGCGTATGTATGCTTATGGCATAGAGGATGATACTCGATAGGATAATTGGAAAACCCTAAGGGTAAGTTGTGGTGTTTGATGAGGCTCAAAAATCGAGTTGTTGTCACCTTTAGCTTGTGTAGTTGGCGACTCTATGTTGCAGATAGTTTCTTTTCCTATTGTTGGAGCCATAGAACTCCTAGGGAGTTGGCTCAATGGCTAGTCCAATCTCGGTGATCGACGTTCGTAGTCGATATTGATTAGTGTCGTGGTGCACTCTTGTGCAGCATGGTGATATTGGACGATTTCGTGCTGGTGTCACTTCTCCAACATGGTGTTGGAGATGGATCTACGGTATTTCGCTTTCCTTTTGGTAAATGCGTTGGCTGCAGACAACGTATTGTCAAAAATTAAGATGAAATGCCCTACCCCTCTTTTGGGAGTATTTGGATTGGGATATTGTGTTTCCCGTGTTGATAACCATTATGGATGATCTCATGCAAAGGTTAGACTCATGGTCACCTCCGACCACGCAGTGTATTCTGAGTTAGCCCTGGGCAAGGTTATGTAAAGTGATGAGTTAACCTCACCAATAGTATGTACTTCGGTATTGGTCTGGTTGTATACTAGCCAGTAGCCAGGTCTCGCATAGTTAAGGGACGTGTTAGGTAATGCGCTTCCAGTTGCAATATATATTGCATTGCTAGAAGATGTGAACTATGCTGAGCACATGGACTGAGCCTAGCCTTTGGCTCAGAAGTTGATGCAGGTGCTAGAATGCTAGGTACATGACGTGGTTAAACACGGATAATTATGGGAATGGATTGCTCTTCTGGTCACTTGACGATTGATGCATCTGGGTCTCGTGGAGACAGGTATCAGATGTGGTGTGGAACATTGAATCGCTGGTCCCATACGGATTTCAGCGACCGGGTTTCGTGGAGACAGATGTTGAACATCACTGATGGTTTTGATAGTAAGTAGCGATTCGCAACCCCGTTGCGGACATCCGTGGACCTTTATGTCGAATCACATGTACCTGGATGTAGGCTCACTTGTCGAGCTCAATTGATTGAGGTAGCCTTAGACCTTTTGGTCTAGGCGGACAGTTTAGATCTTAGACATAGGAGTGTCGAATACCGCAAGTAGGTATCGATGCTGAAGGTTTGACTTCGATCCGTTTGTACTACAAACTGGTGGGAGACTGTGGTCTCCGAGGGGAGTGTTATTGATGCAGGAGTTAGGACAACGATATGGTTTCACTCGTTGTGAGCAGGTTGACGTTGTTTATAAGTTGGAGTGCGTCGTTTCGGACTCCGAAAACATACTCCAGACTTATGGTATTGTCCCGGAATTTTTCCTGCATGAACCTTTGACGTAGTTGAGTTAGTTACTACTACGTGGACCGGATTTAGGTGGACCTTGAGTTTCTGAGTGAAGAATTATTGTCCCAGTTTTGGAAGAGTGTACAGCAAGCTTTGGGTACGAAGCTGAACTTCAATACGGCTTTCCATCCCCAGAGCGACAGACAGTCTGAGCGAGTTATTCAGACTCTAGAGGATATGCTTCGTGCACGCGTCCTGGATGATGGTGACGGGTGGTTCAAGTACCTGTCACTTGTGGAGTTGGCCTATAACAACAGTCATCAGGCGAGCATTGGGATGGCACCGTATGAGGCTTTATATGGGCGTCGATGTCGGTCCCCTATCAGTTAGGACGACATCGGAGAACGCCGCGTGATCGGGCCGGACTTGGTGGTGGACGCAGAGACAAAGATTCGCATTTCTAGAGAGCGATTATTGACTGCACAGAGTCGGCATAAGAGCTACGCGGACCATCGGTGTTGTGACCTGGAGTTTCAGGTCGGCGAGCATGTTCTGCTCAAGGTTTCACCGTCCAGAGGGATCAAACGGTTCGGTTTGAGGGGCAAGCTTAGCCCGAGATAAGTGGGACCGTTTGAGATCTGGGAGCGCGTTGGTCCGGTGGCGTACAGATTGGCTCTACCTCCGAGTCTCGCCCAAGTACTTGATGTCTTCCACATGTCCATACTTCGGAAGTATATTTCTGATCCGTCCCATGTCATCAGTCCGACGACTATTCAGCTTCGGGAGGATCTGACCTACGATGAGGCTCCGACGCGGATATTGGCACGTGAGGAGAAACAACTGCGGAACCGGAGCATTCCGTATGTTAAAGTTCAATAGGCTAATCATGAGGAGCGCGAAGCGTTATGGGAGCTTGAATCGATTATGCGGGAACGTTATCCACATTTACTTGAGGGGTAAATGTAATCAAGTTTCGGGGACGAAACTTCTTTTAAGGGGGGAATGATGTAAAGACCGAGAATTTTATTATATAATTTAACTCTCTGTGGACGATGTTTTTATGTGTATTTTAATTACATAATCACTCGTCAAGTTTCGGATGAAAACGAGCTGGAATAAAAGAGTTACGCGATTTTTAATATTCACTTAAGTGAATAGTAACTCTGGTTTTCCGGATAGGCCGATGATTAAAGATGGCTTCTGGAGTGTATCGGACTTCGCTCTTAGTGGTCCAATAGCTCGTTTTCAACTGTTCGACTATTCTGGACTCAATGGCGCTAACAGATTTAAGATTTGATGCACGGTTTTTGAGAAAACTGGACCTTATCGAAAAATAGACTTTTTATTCTTCATTGTTTCAGACTCGCAAAGCTTACCGTAGCTCCGCTTTGCGTATGAACCCTCGGACAGGGACCTTTCATGCGAAAGAAAGTTGGTGCCGATGGATTTTGGTCGCGAGTACGCTAATCGAGGAGATTTGGAAACGATCGATGGTTGTTATACACATGATGTATAGATGGATCGGATTGACAATGGGTTTGTCGTGAATCGACAATCAAATCGAACGAAACAAAATCGTGAGTTCGATGTCCCGCCAGTGCTGAACACGATGGTGCTACCCGTTTGCAGATCCGACGGACGAATCGACGGATATCGTACGTTTACCGGGGAAGGGACAATCGACATATTTGTATTTCGCGCAAAAACCCCCAATATTTTATGTACCGAATCGCGTGAAACTTGGCGTGGAGGTGCTCATGCGCGATTTACGCGTGCTGTGAGGGACCCAGGACGAATTTAGGGTTGTCGGGGGACTTATGCGCAAAATGTTTTGCTTATTAGGGTTTGCTCCATGAAACCCTAACCCTAGCTGCCTCCACCCCTCCACAGCAACCCTAACCGACCCCCTCACCTCCTGTGCATCTTGATGCGCGCTGCCAGCCGCCGCCGGCCAGCCGCCGCCGGTCGTGGGTGCAGCCAAGCCCGTCCCTCACCATCATCACCACCATCTCCCTCTCTCCCTCCTTTCCTCTCTGGTTGGAAGCAACCAGGAGGATGGTGCATCTTTCTCTGCGGGTTGCTGCCGCTGCTACCGACCTCCGGCGCGCCGCTCCGCCGTCCCCGGCCGTCCCTGGCGCGCCGGCGCCGCCCTGCAGCCATGGCTGGGCCATCCTGGACCCGTGCGGGCTGGTGGAGAAGAAAGCCACCAGCCGCCGCCTCCCCTGGCCCACCGTCGACCCCACTCGACCTTTCGACACCGCCGCATCCGATCCCGACGATCGCCGTCGCCGCCGCTCGCGCTGAGAGCCGCCGCGGCCGCGCCTGAGCATGGATCTGCTCGGGCGGCCGGGCCACCTTGCGCGCCGCCGCCGCTGCCCGGACCGGCACTCCCCTCCTCCCTTGTGACCCTGGAGGGACGCCGCGCCGCCGTCCGGCCGCCGTTGGCCAACTCGAGCCGCCCCCTGCTCCGGTAAGCCTTACTAGCTTTCCTGTGCACTATTTTGGGTTTCGGCTCGTTATTCCAGCAATCCGAGGCCACCCCGATGCCTCCGGATGTGAGCACCATGATCCTTGATCAGTGCTGATCATCGTGCTCACCTTCTTTTGGGTCAGCGAGCCCCTGGTTAGCGACAAAAGCGCGATTCATGTTCTGCGCGCGTAGTTCGCTGAACTTCGCGTCACTTCGGCCCTCTCCACAGCGGTCGGCTTTGCTCCAAATCGAGAGCACGGCCTCCGACACGTCGAGACCTATCGGTGCGTGTCTCGACTGACCCCGAAGACCCTCAGTTTGTTGTAACAACCCATAGTGTCCCATAAATCACATAAAATAGTGTGATTTTATGGAAAGTTGAGGGCTTTTATGCAAGTGTACACCGCGTGGGTCCTGTGGGCAGTATGTGTGACCGGCGTGTGACCTCTGGACTAATTGTCCAAGGTCCGATGTCTTTCGCGACAACCAAAAATCGATTTCCGGTGCGTTTTCCGACGAAGTCCGTCGACGAAACGCGGATTTCGGTTCGGGATCGACTGTCACGACTTGCATGACTTGTTGGCTGCCTTGCTGGCTGGCTGTCTCGGCCGTCTCGTGTATTCGGAGAAGCCCGATGAGCGGTAGTGGGTTCCGGTGTCGAAATCGACACTTACGGGAACCCGGATCGGAATGATTGTCCGACGATGATTGTTTCGATGTTTGATCTTGTGCTTGCTGCCAAGACACCCAAACGGATGTGCTTTGGGGCAGCGGTTGACTCGTGGAGCGAGTCGGTGCCTTTCAGGACTGTTCGTGTGTCCCGGGAACGTCCCGTTGTGATTTTGGGACTTCCGACACTGTTTGGAGATCGGTTGTGGGAAACCGAGTCTCGGGATTTTGGGAGTGTGTGCATGTGTCTTCTGATTGAGTCGTTTGAGGTTGTCCCTGACTCGGTGGACCTATCGTAGGTCCGGTTGATTCGCAGCGCATTCCGGATTCCGACGCGATCGTTACAGGTGGGTACTTCGATCCGAAGTTGGTTTAGTGGTGCATGCTCGGTGACGTTCCTTCCACTCTCCCCTTTTATATTTCGTATACATATATGCCTGTGATAGTGAGCTAGCACCTTATGATCTCTACTTGCATTCTTTTCTTGTTCTAGCAGTAGAGTAGATATGATTATATCTGTATCTGAGATGATGTTCTCGTGACCTTCTTGGTCGGTTTTCTTGACACGGTTGTCTGATGACCTATACGGTCGGTATACCCGGAGGGGTGGATTATTGGCTGTTTGCCAACATTTATTGGTCATACTTGCATTGATCGCCATTACTCTTGCGCATTTCGCGAACACCAGCGGTTGATCCCCGCAAGAGGGTGTTCTTTTTCGAAAAAGTGGTCGTACGTCCGACCCGTGAGCTCAGTTGGGCACTTATATGCTGGCAGAGTAAGAGTGGCATGAGCCTGAGGTCTGCGGACTGGCTAGATTGGGTATATTTGTTGTATTCATTTGTTGATGCATATCATTTACAGTAGCACTAGTGCAGTTGTACCTTGTTTCCCTTCTTTCATGGCTACTGTATTGTTATATCTATCTATCTCATGGTTATCGGTGTGTACGCTTGCCTTCGTCGGCTTGCGGTACCCACTGGGAGGAGGAGACATGTTCACATGTTCTCACTCCCCCCACTTTGTTGATTTTCAGGTGATCCAGCTGGTTCGAGTCGGGGCGAGACGTGAGGCACGTCATTTGCGATCATTAGAACTCCCGACCCGGTCATTGGTTTAGTTTTTCTTACTTGCACTTTGAATAAATAACTTTAGAAGTATGGTTCAGTTTTATTTACTCTTTGGACATGTAGTTTATTAATGCTTAATAAAATACTTGTGATAAGATTTGCAAAACCCGTCTCCTACCCTTCGTGGTAGCTTTTCTCTAAACGGAAAGGATCTTTCTGTTGGTGATACGTTTGAATTATTGATGTGAATGAAATGAATGTGTTGTATATGTACTTGTGCGACGCCGTGCAGATACAGGGGAGGTTCTGTCCGAGTGAACAGTGGACTCCCTGTGTTTGTGGCGGGTCTGTCGTCTCTGGGGTCAAGATTGTCAATGTATTAATAAAAAGAAAAAAAAAATTATCCTGTATTTTTCCGCTGATCTTTTATAAACTCTAAATGGACCCCCGGGGCGTGACACTTAGAGAAATTCTTATCGATGGATAATTACGCATGTTTTGACTGCGACCTAAATTGGATTATTTGGATAATTCTTTTGTGTTAATCTACATTGAATTGAAGTTCCATTAGCGAATGATGTTTTGTCAGCTTATTATTATCATGTATTGAGCTATCTAGTGTTTATCTACTGCAACCTTGATATTGTCATGATTTTTATCTGTTATATCCAAATTTACGTGGATACTTCTACAGATTAACAAGGTTCTAATTTTTAGATTGTAAGAAAAATGAATATAAAAAGATACTACTATAGGAGTTTTTGACTAGAAATTCGAATTGCAAATATATTCTCAACGCCATTGAAGACAGATAGGAAAAAGGAGCCTGATAAGTTAAGAGGTTAATTTCATCACCTTAATCACATTCTTGTGAAGTTGCTTGCAGCGCTAAGCTTTTTTACCTATATAGGCCCCTAAAATATCACAAAGCTGCTATTGCTTTGCATCTTAACATAGAAGTGCTTAAATTGCTGAAAATTGGAGGTTAGCTGTGCTAATATTTTGGCGATGTAGATTATAAGTTGGTTTTGTTTCCTTTTTCTTCTTTGGATTGATGTGCTTTTCTTTGATCTGTGCTAAAATTCAGCTCATTTATGATTGTATTCTTATATTCTTTCTTCCACTTATTTCTTGTATGTTGTTGTATAGGCTTGCAGTCTTTGTTGCAGGGTGGATAGTATTCTTTATAATATTTTTTCCAGTACACTTCCTGTTGCCAAGAAGTAATACATGGAGGCATAAAATGGAGGTAAGATTTGTTTATTTCTAGCTCCAAAACATGAAAACCCATGATTGTCATTGTATTTTGCATCGTCACCTTCCATTAGGCATCCGTGGATTGTTAAGAAAGGATATTTGCGATGCTTTGAATGAATTAAGTGCTTTCTTTAAAGAGTTATGCTTAAAGTTATTGAAAATAGAGGACTTAGAGAGACTTGAGCGCTCAATAGCTATTACATTATGTACTAATGCATGTTGGAAATTATGGCTATGCATGTTGGAAATTATTGAAGTTGGTGGCTGAATTGTAAATTGCTATGAAATCGATGTCGCAGGACAGTTTGTTTGCATTCATTAAAAGAAAAGAAGTACTAATGCATCTCAGAATATACACACGCGAATATAGCATTATTTTATAGAGCAACTTTGGAAGGATCTAATATGCAGTCATTTTTGTTTCGGCACTAACAAAAGTTGTGAAAAAAAAAATAGTGACTGAGTTAAGAGTAACTGCAATTTGATCAAAATTAATCAGCTAGCAAAATAACCCCTTGAAAGGCAGGCAACAATAATGGCCTCTAAACAACAGCCTTTTGTGCTGATTTACAGATATCGTCACATAAAATTTTTGGACTCGAACTTCTTCTTGTTTAGCACAAAGGCCATCTGATCTACTGCTATCATAGTTTTTTATCGCAATGCTTTATGACTGAAACTAATTGCTTTCCCCTTGTTCACAAAGAGAGGAGAGCAATGTTTTGGAACATTATAGAATTGTATTTTAACTAACCACTTCCCAATTACTCTATCTTTTGTTGTAGATTTTTAATTTATGTAACTTATTTTTATCCTTTTTATTTTCTTGCAGGAAAATAATGGCCGTTGAATTAGGAGACTCAACTGAAGCATTTTTTTCATCTTTTTTAAGCGTTTTCTATTCCTAAAGTGTAGAGTCATGAATGATATTAAATTGTATATCGGATATTATTACTCTTTTGCCTTTAAATTGATATTGCTATTATTTTGTTTTTAAGCTGTTGTTGATGAGAAGTTAATTAGCTTTTTAAATGTTGTTAAAAGGATAATTTTGTTTACTTAAATATTTTGCTTGTTATTTTGTGTCTGTTTTGATTATAAAATATAAACAGTGTATGTTTATATTTTATTTTATTACCTATTTACTATTAGTGGCTATTTTATTCACACAAGTGGTGGCGACAAAAAGTTGCCTCTTTATATTTAACTAAGGTGGCGACTATGGTTATTGCCACCTAAATTGTACATTTGATGGCAAAAATTTATTGCCATCTTATCTTCACTAAATGTGGCGACCAATAAGGGCCACTAAAAGTCATATTTGGTGGTGACATTTGTCGCCACGCTATTTTTAGTAAGGTGGCGATTAATAGTGGCCACTAAAAAATATATTTGGTGGCGACAAAATATCGCCACGTTATTTTTAATAAGGTGGCGACTAATAGTGGCCACTAAAGTTATATTTGGTGGCGACAAAATGTCGCCACTCTATTTTTAGTAAGGTGGCGACTCCTCATGCTTCGCCACAATTTCAATTAGTGGCAAGATTTTCGGTGGCAACTTGTGGCGACTTCAAAAATCGCCATGTTTTAAAAAGGTGGCAACTTTTTATATATATAGTGGCCATATTAGTCGCCACCAATGTATAATATTCTTGTAGTGATAAGAATAAAATATTTAAAAATAACAACTTTATTCTTATCCAAATTGGCTTTATTCTTATCCAATTTGGTTTAACAACCTGATCCATCTAAAATTACCTCGATCCTTATCCTAACCGAAGTAGTTGTAACTGCCTCCGCCTTATCCTCAATGGTTGAGACTTATCCGAAATACTGAAGTAGTTGTAACCGCCTCCGCCTATCCTCAATGGTTGAAACTTATCCGAAATTTTTGATCGTCCCGGATCATTCAGTTACCTGCTTTCTAGATTATTTGATTCTATGATTGATTAGCTCTTGTGGATAGTTATCTTCTTGGAAATAATTGAATGGTGAGGTTCTTTTGACTATCCCTGGTTTTGATGACTTTGTGATTGTGGATTTATGATAAAGTTGTTTTTC
Source organism: Puya raimondii (assembly GCA_016920855.1). NCBI lineage: Eukaryota > Viridiplantae > Streptophyta > Magnoliopsida > Poales > Bromeliaceae > Puya > Puya raimondii. Next base: position 15,171,557 of record JABWPP010000048.1, read on the forward strand.
ACCCCTCATGTAGTCGGCTTTTCAAAAGAATGAGTTTTTGTGTGAGAAACGGTTTTCAAACGACTTTCTGGATTTATCGATACTTTAATATTTCAAAATAAAGTTTTCAGGTGGAAAACACTTTTAAATGATAGAATTGGTTGATGTGATGTGCATTCGCATCATCCTTGACCTAAAGAGTGCTTAGAGCATGCATTATATATCTTAAGGATGGCTAGCTGATTGGTTTATGTGAGCATTTGCATTGTGAATGCTGATTCGTGTGAGTGAATGAATGTGTTGTGGCATGTATTTGTAGTGGTATGCCGTACAAATACAGAAAAGACTATGTCCATGTGGACAGGGGAGTTCCTGTATTTGTGGCGGATCTGTTCCGTCCCGTGGGTAAGTTTGTATTAAAAAAAAATGGGCCCTTTTCGCTGACTTTACTTTCTAACTGACCATTTCTTCGAAAAGGCTTTACAATTGGGGCCCCAGGGCGTGACATATAAACTAAATGCTAAATTCAATGATTCGTTGAGCCTTTGTTCGCCTGTTCACTTCTGAGTTTTGTTTTTTAAATGTTATTTTCGATTATCCAAATTTATTATATTTTGTTATAGTTTTTAATTATATTTTTTATAATTTATTCTTGGCCAGGTGCATCACTCTAAAAAATAAGAATGAAAGTTTCTAACAATAGCCTTGTACCTCTACCTACCTACATACCTACACTCTTATGGTTCTTGGGTAAATAGAGGCAACATAGTAGACGATTATACATAAGGCTTGGTCTTACCGGAGCGGGCTTTGTTGTATTAAATTCAATTAAATCTGTTTTCCTCCCACGTATGCTATTTCTTTGTTCTTATGATCCTTTTTGCTTTGGTTGCAATCCAATTACTTATAGTTTTTCTCTAATTGTTTATGCTTTATTGTGAGTATCACTTCTCCCTTTATATAATAATCAAGGGATTGAAATATATATTTTTTTCTTTTATTTTAATAAAAGCAAGCCAATTTAAGCGAATGTAATTTTTTTAGCTTTTGAAGGTCTCTAGTGCTCAATCACATGTGTTCACAAGGTTTAATTTTCACCTAAGTGCATTAAAAGGGTTCCTAAAATTTCTAATGGATTTGGAAAATTGATCACCTCGCGATCAAGTTATCATTTTATGTGACTTTTTTCATAATTTTTGGAGATGGATGTAAGTACCCTCAGAGACAAACACATTAAGGTAAGCTTCGCCAAAAATGGAGTTCCCAGCGCAAGTTACTAGCATCTTAATTCGGCATTTGCGTGCAGATTTCGCAATTGTTACTCGTGGGAGGAACTTTGGCGGAAAATTTCTTGAGGGAGTATCGCGTTCGCGACGGTGGGAGGCATGGGGCCATCATGCAATCGTCACGGCCTCAAATCTTGTTGAATGAACCCTAAATGTTATACGCTGCTCTTCCCCAACGGAGTTTGATATATCTTCTCATCTCCAATCTCTGTCTCTCCTCTTCGCATATCTCTCTTTCTCTCTCTTACTGTACACCCCTCCCCACCATCTCTAATCACCAGCACTGGCACCAAGGTCGATGTGGCCTTATTTCCTAGCCAATCTCTCTTTCTCTTTCTTTCTTTTTCTCTTTTTCAATCTCCCTCTTGCTCCCTCGGTTTCCTCTCAGCCCAAGCCACCATTCTTGGGTGACTCCTGTAGTACCCCTAGGGCCTAACTGACGAAATGACTGCAGTATCCTAGACTGTTAGACATTTCTGGAGAGTGTCGGGACGAGTCGGAATCGTTTTGGCACAAAATAGACGCGAAAACGGACTCGGAGCACCGAAATAAGTCAAAATTGAAGTTTTGGAGGTTTGGCAGTTTAGGGCGCCCGAAAGTTGGGTTTAGGGCGCCCGAATCTTAGTGCTGTTACTGAGTCATTTCGGATCCAGTTTTAGGGCGCCCGAAAAGTGAGTCCGAATGTTCACCTCGTGAATATCGATCCTTTTGACACGTGTGAGGTGGTAGGTGAATTCCGCCGGACCACGTTAGGGCACACTAGACCGCGAGGCGGAGAATCCGAGGACTGTTCTGTGCAGGCTGGAAGATCTGGGCGCCTAGTTCTTGGGTTCTGGGCGCCCGAATGTTGGATTTTCAGCAAGTTGCAGGTTAGCAACAGTCGTTCTTGGGGCTTATTTTATCCAACCTATACTTCTATAAAAGATTGGGGACGACCCCCTGAGGCTCTTTTCTCCCCTCCTTCACAGTGAACTCAGATCTAAGCTTGGGAAACCCTCCAATTCTCCAAAATCCTAAATTTGCATATTTCCCATTGAAGGCTTTGGATTCCTGCAGAACAACAGCGTCGACCTGTGGTGTTTCAGCTTGTGTGCAGTGTAGGAGTGTCCAAAGCCCACAAAATTGGTTTGTTGAATTGTGGACTCGTAGAGGAAGGTGTGGAATCCTTCCAATCGCATTTTGGACAGGTATGTATGCTGCGGTTACTGTTTTACTGGACCCCTTGTGTTCTTGAACTGAAATTTGGATTTTCTTTGGTTTTATGGATCCAAATCTCTTTGGAGATGGATTTTTGAAGTGAGGATTGGTTTTCCCTCATCCCTTGCTGGTTTGGAAGTTCTTTCCACCTGGATTTGAGAAGTTCAAAGGTGAGTTTTAGTTTAGATTTAGAGATTTAAGCTTAAGTGCTGAATTTATGTGTAGTTGATGGGTTTCTTAGATTTTTGAATCCAGATTTTGTTGGAAGCTTCATTGATGGATTTGGAGTGATCCCTCACTATATTTGGGAGGTTTGTGACCCTATCTCCTGGGCTAGATTTGTTGGAATTCCCGGAATTAAGCTTGATGTGCTTTTTGCCATGTTGCTGAACTTCTGGATGCAGAATCTGGGCATCCAGAAGTGGGTCTGACTGCTTATGGAGGCTTTTTGGAGATCGAATCAAACTCCGTTTTGGCTGAAAATTGGTGGGATTATTCTTGAACCTCTCCTAGTGAGTTGGGTGAATTTTCACTGCATTTGGACATTGGAATCGGATTTTATCGTATGTTGAATCCCTGCATGTTGTGCTGCCAGGCTACAGTTCTGGGCTCAGGTTCTGGGCGCCCAGAAGTGCTGCAGGGTGGATTCGAATCCTGAATTTGGCTAGTTTGAGCCCGGTTTCAGCTGGTTTTGTTTGGAGGCCTTCCACTCGACTTCTAGCTGTGGTTGGATAGCTTTAGAGGTGGATTGATGTTGCCGAAAGCTTTAGAATTCCTCCTAAGTTGTAGAGAGTACAGCATGTTGTTTTATTATCAGATTTTTCATGTTAGTAGCTCGAATTCATGAATTTACATGTGTTTATATGAAATCTGAATTTGGAGCATAAATTAATAATTTATAGTCATGATTTACATGCTGAACTGGGATTTGACTTAGGAGAAAACTCGTGAACCTACAACTGTCACTTTTCGAAACTGTTATCAAATTTAGCTCTAGGAGCCGTTTCTGTTCTTGTATCACTGTTGTTAGTGTGAGGTGGATACTTAGATTATTGTAGAACGAGTTTACGCTCGTGCTAAGATGTCGAGCTTGTATATACAGCAGGATTATGCTATTTGTATTGCCGGGTGCCGTCGGGGTTGACGGTGGACCCAGATTTTTTATTTTAGTATCAGTTTGTGCTGAGGGCACGTGAGCTTGGAGTCTTTGACCCATTTGACCCCTTTTTATTTGAGTATAGCTTGCCGGAGCCTGATTGTGCTCGACAGAGATACGCTTATTAACTCGGTTGGGTAGCTCCCCCGAGTGTCGCTCCGGAGTGAGGCCTCTCATGCGTTGATGTCGCTGCAGATTAGTGGATATGATTCTTGGACCGGCTACCTTTTGGTAGTGTGCGGTGTGGCTAGGCTTTTGGCTGGACGAGCCTTTTTGGGCGGTTCCGTTAGATTGGGTCAGGAGTGACTATTCACTTTAGTGATGCTTATACTTTGAGAGTATGACTTGAATAGTGGTAGGGTAGTGGCATTACAGCTGTAGAGTTTATTCCAGCTTACTTTATTGTTTCTTTACCTACCAGCTATAATGTTAGTCTCGTAGACTTAGTGGGTGGACCGTTGAGGTCGGTAGCGGTACCTACTGAGGACTACTTCTTTTGATAGTAGTTCTCACATCCATTGTTACCACCTTTTCTTGCAGCGCCTTCGACTGTTGCGGCTGCTGCTTCTATTCCTGCGGATCGAGGTAAGGGAGTCGCAAGCTAGATCCCTACCATTCCCAGTTTTTCCTAGAGGAGGACCCTACTGGAGATAGTTTTATTTTGGGTTGTGCCATGTACATATAGTGTGAACTTGTTAGTCCTGTGAGAGATGTATTTGTATCTATTTTGGCTTTGGAGGAACTGTTGTATTTGGAATCCTATATGTACAGGTGGCTTTTGTTCTATTAGTATGATCTTATTTTCAGCTCTATATCTCTTGTTGTTGCTTGTATGCATTATTTACAGGTTATCTATCGCTTCGTATACATGGAAAATTCTATGTATACGGCGGATCTGTTGACGAGCCCGGGGAAACGTGTTATCCGGGGCGTGACAACTCCGATGTTGGTGATGTCCAATTGGCGTCCATACTATCCGGTAGCAATACTCTGGCCGCAGCTACCTCCCTCGATCTTACTTTGCCCGTGTGGCTGGGAAAAAATGAGCCGCGGCCAAGCTCTCCTCCTTGAGTTGTTCCTCGCGACTTCGACAGCCAACGTACACGATCTAGCTATCCTCAGCGTCAATTGAATTTCGTCTAGTCTGTTAGAAATTACGTGTGATAAAAACGCAGTGGAAAAGAAAATCAAAAAAATTTGATTTCAAAAACTCAAGATCCGATCTCAAAAATCACCCAAAATAGGATCCCTCATGAATTTAATATTAAAAGAGAAAAAGTGGAAGATCTGATCTTCACCTTTGCGCAAGTAAATCTACACTGCAATCTGATGATCGTGAAATTGGTTCTCTTGAAGCCGCACATGCGTCCTACCTCTACAGGTGTCACGCAAGATTGCTAATCTGATCAATGTCCTCACCGGGTGCCGGGAAAAGTTTTTCCCGGCGGTTCTTTTTCGACTCTTGCAAGTGCCGGCTTAAAGTTCGTCGGCAATTAATTTGCTGGCACTTTTTACTAACCGCCAATAAATGTTAAAAAGCTAGCACATTAAACTGCCACCTATAAAAATCTATGATGGCACTCATAAGTGCCAGCAATGTTATTTTTTTCGGCACTCAAAATTGCCGGCTTTTTCCTTTTTACTAGCAGTTTATTTTGCCAGCAAAGTTTTAAGGGCACTTGATAAATGCCGGCAATAAATATAAATTACTGTTCCTTCGACATAAAGAAGTGCCGGCAAAAGGTTGAATTTGTTATGCATTATCGTATTCTGTAATTAGATGAATAAGGATTTATGCATTAACAATGAAATGATAATTTCATAAGCCAAAATAAGTGTATCATGTTAACACGAAGAGTATGAATAGTATTTACACGCATGCAAATGAAAATAATAATTTCAAACACAGTTGCTTACGGAAAAGTATTTAAACGCGAGCAAATGACATCATCCTACAAATTTTAGTAGCCAAACCCAAGTACAAAATGACAACTTTTAAAAGTTTCACAAAAAATCAATTTCGATCTACATCCATAGTAAACAAAAAAGCTAGTAGTTTAATCTCATAACTCCAATCACATATTCTTTGCTAGACAAAATGAAGGATTTGAAGCATTGCTCGATCAATAGATTGCTTCACCTCACTGGCTTAACCTGCTGTAGAACGCAGTGGAAGTATTCGTCCGTACCTTTTTGCGGAAGCGACTCGGACTAGAACGCGATGAGCCCGGATCGTAGAGGTTGATTCACGTGTCCTCGGATAGTCCACGAAGATCTTCTATCACTCCAAACCCACGGTGGATCGAACTACAAACGAGCACGATTTCTAATCCACCGTTCAAGACCCTCTAGAACAATAGGTTAATGGAGGATGTGGTTTCTCTCTCTCACAAGACGGCTCACGAATTTCTCGAGTATTTTTCTCTATTTTTTTTTGTTTTTCTCTTATGTCATCTCTTATGAGAGATAGCCCGTATATTTATAAGAGGTTTCAAAACCCTAATAGATAAGTAAGAGATTAGGCCTAATCGGTTTATAATTGTTATCCTAATATAGATAGGATATATCTCAAATTAGCTTTCCAATTTAAAAGCGAGATTAATCCTAGTCCAATTAGATAACATAATAACCGTCGGATCGAGCCCGATCATGGGCGCACCCGATTCAGTTTAACCGAATGCCAACATCTCCCACTCGCACATAACGGGATCGATGCCATTGTAACCACTTCCTCAACATTACACCACTATTGATTCCATTCATACAGAAAAATGAACAGTGCGACCGCCGAGTCAACCTGCATTTTGGGAGCTCTATACTAGAAACCGCATACGGCCAGCATAGAGACATCAACCCTCAAAAGAGAATATTACGTGATGCCCTAGACCATTGAACTACATTAGGTTCAGCATCTCTAATCCCTCAAAGAGCCATGCTAATCTCTGTTGTGCACATCATGACACTACACTCATGATTGTTTCGCTATACTGAAGCGACACAACCTGTCGACAATGAGTCAAAGTGTCTTAATGTAATCCAACTAGTCTTCCTTGAGCCCTCATGCCACTAAGTTGAGAACTGATTGCTTTTCCAGCAATGCCCCGTAAAGCCACATCACTCATAGCCGTAGGAAACATGCCAAAGTAGCAACATCAATTCTTTTACCTAATGACATAGTCAAAAGTCACTAAGGGCATCTAACATATGTGGGACATCGTCTCGAAATGATGTCCATAAGAACTCACACGATGAGGAAGCAGGGATCCATTCACCCATCTTCTTTATTTGGTCGCCTAGCACATGTAGTATGCAAAACATGCTATGATAGAGAATCTCAATGAGCGTATGTCTTTCTCAATATCATAAGGATCTTAGCTCAATCACTCCCTGAGTGTCTAGCCTGAGTCCTCCATTTGCTCGCTATCTCAAGCGCCAAATGGTGAGCTCACATCTGGCTCTTAAATGTACAGGCCATACGAATCGTGGGACTATTTGTATGCGGTCACGCTTATGACCTCATCTTGATGCCAACCAAGGCGGCTTCCTTTAATGCCTCAATTTTCGCTCGCTCTCTACAGCGCCGAAAAGAATGATTGCCCGTGTGAGAGAGCCAATTAGCCTGCGACATACTACAAATCCATTCTTCAATAATATAGAATATATGTGTACGTGTGCTAATCTTAACAGCCTTCCAGTGGTCCAATCCCGGATTGGACTAAAAACGGCTAACCAAGCCCACGGCATAGCATATATTAGGCCGAGTACACATCATCGCATACATTAGGCTCCCGACTGCACTAGCATATGGAATCCGATTCATCTTATTTTTTTCTTCAGAAGTTTTAGGGCACTGTTTTAGCTTCAGACTCTCACCTTTAGCAATATGAGTGTCCAAGGGTTTGCAATTGTGCATCTGAAATCGTTCTAAAACTTTTCTTAAGTAAGTCTCTTGAGACAAACCTAAAAGTTTCTTTCAACGATCTCGCATGATCTTGACTCTGAGCACATAATTCGCTTCACCCATGTCCTTCATTTTAAAATTTGAGGACAACCACGTCTGAGTGGCGACAATCATCTCCTTGTTATTCCCAGCCAATAGAATGCTATCAATATATAAGAAAAGGATTAGAAAATATCCTTTGGACTGTTTAACATACACATAGTGATCTTCTTCAATCATCGTAAACCCATCTTCAGTGATGGCTCGATGAAATCGAATGTACCATTGTCTGGATGACTGTTTTAATCCATAGATGGATCGTCGGAGCTTGGAAACTTTATGCTCCTCACCCTCTACAGCGAAGCCAGCAGGCTGATCCATATAGATCTCCTCATCCAATTCTCCATTAAGAAATGCAGTTTTAACGTCCATTTGGTAAAGTTCCAAATCCAAATGCGCGACAATGGCCAAGATTAGGCGGATCGAAGCAAACCTTACAACAGGAGAGAAGGTTTCCTCGTAATCAATGCCTTCTTGTTGGGTAAAACCCTTTGCTACCAGACGAACCTTATACCTATCGATTGAACCGTCTGCCTTGCGCTTAACCTTGAGAACCCATTTATTCCTGATAGTTTTGCGCCCTGGCGGTAAGTCAACCAAGTCCCAGACATGATTTGACTTCATCGATTCTATTTCCTCCACCATTGCATCCACCCATTCCTTACAAGTAGGTGATGAGAGAGCCTCTTGAAAAGACCTAGGCTCATCATCATCATGTGCAGTAACCATGAAAGCTTCTCCCTCAATCTCAAAACGATGACGGGGAACACCCACACGTGTGCTCCTACGAAGTTGAGGCTCCCGTTCTAAAGGTAAGTCGCTCCCACTATCCCTAGGAGGTATTGGAGTTGCCTCTTCTTCCTCAACTGAACGAATAGAAGCACCAATATCAGAGTCATCCATCTCGTGGAACTCAATTTTATTTTGAACCTCACTTCTATAATGAAAATTCTCCTCAAGAAATTCAACATCTCGTGACTCAATCTCAGTCAAACTTCCATCTGGCTGCTTTCCGATGAACACGTATCCCTTAGAGTGTTCAGGGTATCTTATAAAGATACACATCTTCCCTTTAGGACCCAACTTTCTATACTTGTGAGAAGTATCGTGTACATAAGCTGCCGAACCCCAAGGACGCAGGTGTTCCAAATTTGGTTTCTTGCCTGTCCATAATTCATAAGAGGTGAAAGGTACTGTCTTGGAGGGTACACGATTAAGAATGTAGGCAGCAGTTAACAATGCGTCTGCCCAAAAAGAGACAGGCAAATTTGCTTGCGCCATCATTGACCTGACCATGTCAAGCAAGGTGCGATTTCTTCTCTCCGCTACGCCATTTTGCTGCGGTGTTCTAGGAATTGTCAGCTGTCTGATTATTCCCTTTCCATCACATAATTTTTTAAATTGTTCAGATAGATACTCGCGGTCTCGGTCAGTTCTTAAGGTTTTAGTTTTCATATCTAACTGATTCTCAACCTCATTAATATAACGTCTAAAACAATCCAATGCTTCAGACCTATGGAAGATCAGATAAACATGACCGAAGCGCGTATGGTCATCTATAAATGTGATGAAATAAAAAGCACCGTGTCTCGCTCTCACACTCATTGGGTTACAAATGTCAGAGTGGATCAATTGTAAAGGAAATTCTGCCCTAAAAGCTTTATTAAATAGTTTTCGGGTCGCTTTTCCAGCTAGACAATGTTCACAAGTGGGCAGATCGACTTTAGTGAGCGAGCTCAACAGCCCATCTCTAACTAATTTAGTCATTCTATCCTGCCCAACATGACCAAAACGAGCATGCCATTTAATAAAAATATTGTGATTATTCTCAATAGAAGATAGCAAGGAAAACGAACCACTATCATTATTATAATCAAGGTCCAAAATCATAAAACCATCTGAAATAAAACATCTTCCATAATAAATAGTTCCAAGATGAATCTCAACTGTATCATTTTCAAAACTAAAAGAAAAGCCTAACTGAAGCATGGCAAGAATAGAAAACAAGTTTCGCCGGATTCCTGGAGCATAAAGTACATAATGAAGGTACAAAGTGCGATCATTTCGTATGATCAACTTGTACGTGCCAACGCCTAATACATCAACACTTGAATCGTTCCCCATGTATACTCTTCTGCTCCCAGCAGGCACACGACAGTACTCGACGAATCCCATCCGATCCCTCGCTACGTGGTCTGTTGCTCCTGAGTCTACAATCTACACATGGAGAGATTCAGCAACAAACATGCTAGAAGAAACAAAAAAGCGAGAATTAGGATAAAGGGGTACCTTCTTCGGCTCAGTGCAATCACGAGCAAAGTGTCCCTGCTGGTTACAATTGAAACAGGTCATCTTTGACTTGTCTTTCTTGCCACATCGTTTGCTTCTCTTTCTTTTGGTGTTCTTCACATTCTTAGGCGCAGATTCGCTATGACTTTGAGGTCCAGTAGTCCTCTTTCGCTTGAACCTGGGTGTTCTGTGAAAGTTTGACTCAGCAGCATTGGCAGTTGGGATTTTAACAGCCTCAAGGCGCTTCTCCTCCAACTCCAGATGCCGCGCAACGTCCTCAAAAGTTTTAACAACCTCATTATGTGTCAAATTTACTCGCGTATGTTTCCACGAATTGGAAAGTGAGCGAATCATAGCTTGAATCTGCTGCTCATCAGTCAAGGTACCGCCAGCCGACTTTAACTCATGAATCATGTTTGACATTGTTCTTACATGCTGTTTCATAGTCTGATCAGCACGTTTCTTATAACTATCAAACCCCATAGTCAGGCTACGCAACCTTGTGGCCGAAGTCGCACCAAATTTAGTTTTGAGAGCCTCCCACATGTCATGCGCAGTCGGGTACTGCTCATATTCGCACAAGAGATCATTCTGCATATCGCTCAGCAACGTGATGCGAGCAATGCGATCCTTTTTAAGCCAATTATTATAGGCTTTCATATCTCGGCGAGCCTGGGCACTGTTGCCCTCTACGGGTTGGTCCATTTTATTACTCAAGTTGTTCAGAACCTCTTGCTCAGCGAGAACATATTGAATTTTACGGTGCCAAATATCATAATTGTCACCATCCAATTTCTCACATTTGATCAAATCCGCAATAATTTGTTTGGAGGCCATTTTATATCACTAAGTTCACACAGTGTGCAGAAAAAGATATTTAAAAATTATCACGCGATACATATATTTAATTTTGTCGTATCTCTAATTAAATAAACTAAAAATTAGATCATAGGTGCGTAAAGGAAAATTTCGTGGTGCTCATAATCACATCACACACCCTACGTCAAATTTTTAATTATTTAATTAAGTTGCACAAAATATTTGGGAGTAAAATATACAATTTACTCTACCAAAATAAAAACTCCCACTTGACATAACATGCATAAAAAAATATATTTTATGCCAAAAATTTCATCCGGACATTATAAAGGCATAATTAAAATCATCACAATATTTAAATACATGCAACATATATCATTTAAGGTTATTAAATCATCTAACATGATTAAAAAGAATTTATCCTTTTATTTTATTTTATTTTATTTCATTAAAAAAATACGCTCAAGCTTGCGCGCGGCCCGCACGCCTAGCGTGCGACCAGCAAGCGCAGTTTCACTCGCATCAATGCATGAGCACGTCTGCGCGGCCCAAGCATAAAAAAAATTGGCCCAATCCAGCAAGGCCTAAGTGGCATATCATGTATGCAACCTTATGCATGGATTCATGCATTGGGTGCATATCTGGCAGGCGCTCATCTATACTAATTTTTATATTATGGTATCGTCCATGCGCACAGAAAGTTGTGCAGCCTCAAGGCGTGGGCCCGGCCCACGATGAGCCTGCGCATCCCGGCGCGGATGCGCCTGCATGCGTGCCCCGCGCGGAGCCGCGGGCGCGCTTCCCCACGCGCACCAAGCCGAGCGGATGGGTTCCATCGCCACAGGACCTCTCTATTTTTTTATTTTATTTGGAGAAATTTTTTTGAAAAAAACATAACTTCCAAAATAAGACTCCAAATTTTGTAAGAAAGGCCAAAATGACGCATCAGGACTGGGAAGTAATCATACGCGAGAAGAAGGCGTACGGCTAATGAAAGGAGTTTTTGGCCTTCCCCGAAGAATGGGAAGACATACCCGAAGCCATCAGCCACCCAGACGAATGTTCGAAGGAGGCCTCCAATAACTCCGAAGAGGAGGTAAACTTAGGGAAGGATCAGAGGGACCTGCCGATCCAGAAGATCCTAAACGAGTACTACCGGACCAAGGAGAAGGCTCGCTGAGAGGGTTATCCAAGGCAATCTTTCAGCACTCAATAGAGGAACAAGGGATATCGACCCACGTGGTATCAGCACCTGCGGTCGAGACCTGAGCCGAAATTCGAGGAAATGACCGAGGGAGAAATAGAAGTCCTCGGTCAGAAATTAGTGAATGAGCTAGGAATCCAGCAATGGCCAATACTATAGAAAAGGAGGGATATCCCGAGGGAACACTTGAGGATGGTAAAGACGCTGGCAAACGTGCCGACCGATCAGTGGTTCACAGCGAGGGACGAAAACTCAAAACCGGCGGTAACAGAGATTGCAAGCCGGGATGAAACATCATTGGGAAGAGGAGAAGGGAATTAGGCCGAATACTTGGAAACAGCCCATGCAGCGATTACCCTCTCGGCCTATGAAGAACGACGACGAGGCGGGTGGCTCAAATTCCCCGCCATAGTTGAAGTCTCAAGTGGTGCAGTCAGCTGTGGTAGGGCCGACGAAAAAGGTCACTCACAGAGAGCTGGAAGAAAAGATTGCTTCTCTGGAGACCATCGTCAAGCAAGAGAAGTGGCCAGCCAAAGAGAGAGAGGTTAGGCCGGAGAGTGAATTTTCGCCGAAGTGGCAAAAGGATCCGATGAAGAAAAGCAGAGGATTGAAAACATTACAGCCGGAGGAAGTTCGACTGATGTGGGCATTTTGTGTACGCGTTGCCATGTTCATTCCAGGCGGAGTCGGAAGAGGCTGAGGAGCAGCCTCAATACAAAGAGGAGCTGGCCATGGCCCAGCTCCAACTTGAAGACGTCAAGATGGCCGAAGCAGTGGTATTCGAAAAGCCATCGGCCCTGCAAACCAGATTTGTCAGGCCTTTGTACATTAAGGCCTTGATAAAAGGACGACTGGTTGGCCAGGTAATGGTAGACGGCAGGGCTATGGTAAACGTGATGTCCACATCGTTTTTCAAGAAGCTAGACAAAAATAAAGACGAGCTCAAGCCCACTGATATAACCATGACCGACTTAAAGCGGTCAACAAGCGCGGGGGGTACTGATAACCAAATTGACGGTTAGATCCAAGATTCTCCGAACAACCTTCTTTGTGGTGGAAGCTAGTAGCCACTACAATCTGCTACTGGGACAACACTGGATCCACACCAACGAATGCGTGCCCTCGACTCTCCACGAGAAGTTATTCCAATAGATCGAGGATCGCGTTGAGGAGATTGCGGCCGAAGAAAAGCCGTAGCTGGTGGATGTGAACATAGGGGGCATCGGCCATGTGAATTGGGCCGAAGCAGATTCGGACCAGATGTCATTTGTGCGGGTCACCCATGAGGGAGTACAACTGGTAATCCAAAAAGAAGCATAAGCATTGGCGGCCACCGAAGAGTCGCCATCTTGGTTAAAATGGAATGTCGAGAGCCAGGAGCTGAGGCTCTAAGGGAGCTTCGGCCTAGAACACCGACCAAAAGAGTCGGCAACTTAAGTGATTCGGCTGATATGGCCGATTTACAAGAAGTAGAGGAGGAATTAGTAGCAGATTGACCAATGTGAGAGATCTGGCTTGAGGAGCTGATGATAGGAAAGAGGGCCAACAAAGAGATTCGGCCTCCAGGGCCGAAAACGAAAGGCCAAATGAAATGATGGCGTCGGCCGGTAAGGCCGACAGGTTGGACAAAATAGAAGAATCGGCTGCAGAAATTCAAGCCAAAACATGTCTCGTAGAAGAATCGCCGATCAAGGTCGATGAGAAAAAATTAGAGACTCAAGACCCTTTGATCGAGATGAATCTAGGGTCAGACGAGGACAAGCGACTGACTTTCATCAGTGCAAAACTTTCAGCGCAGCAACAGGGGGAGCTGATCGAGGTGCTAAGGAGATACAGGGATTGCTTCCCCTAGAGTTACGAAGAGATATTAGGACTCAGCCGAAAGATCGTAGAACATAGGCTCCCTATAAAAAAAGGATTTAGGCTTTATAAGCAACCGCCTCGTAGGCTTGAGCCAAATATTGCACTGCAAATAAAAGATAAAACTGAAAATCTTTTAAGAGCCGACTTTATTAGAGTGACTCGTTATGTCGACTGGGTGTCCAATATTATTCTAGTGCGTAAGAAGAATGGCAAACTTAGGGTTTGTATCGATTTTAGGAACGTGAACACGGCTACACCCAAGGACGAATACCCTATACCTATAGCCGATATGTTAGTTGATACCGCAGCTGGTCATGAAATCTTATCATTTATGGACGATCATGCTGGCTACAATCATTTTTTTATAACCGAAGAGGATGTATCAAAAACGGCTTTCAGATGCGTCGGGTCCATTGGGACCTTTGAATGGTAGTAATGCCCTTCGGCTTAAAAAACGCTGGGGCCACTTACCAACGGGCGATGAATTATATCTTTTACGATTTAATCAGTAAAATTTTAAAAGTTTACATCGATAATATAGTAGTAAAATCTAAATCCAAGACCAATCACTGGGTCGATCTAAGATTAGACTTTGAACGCATGAGAAAATACAATCTAAAAATAAATTATCTGAAGTGTGCATTCGGGGTATCGGTTGAAATTTTTTTCGGTTTCTTAATTCATCAGAGAGGAATTGTAGTACACTGAATTTCAGTGCATCGTACTGAACTTCTACAAATTGTAGAGTTCTAGTGAGAAAATGGCAAGAGAGGCTATGTGTGAGGCTTCGGCCAAGTTTAGGACATGCGCGAAGTGTTTTCGGCGCAAAAGAGGCGTGAAAACGGACTTCGACAAGTTAAAACTGCAGAATTGGTAAAGTCTGCACTGGATTCCGGTATGTGAACTCCAATACCGGAATTGGAGCTTGGTATACCGGTATGTGAAATGGGATACCGGAATGCCGTGTCGAAACCGAGAAACCTAGCTCTCGGATTTGTGGAATTTTTCGGGGTATACCGGTATGTGAAAATGGCATACCGGTATACTGTGTGCGAAACAGTAAACTCAACTCTCGGGTTCTGCGGAATCCCTGAGGTATACCGAAATAAACACCCGTATACCGGTATGCAAATGGGCATACCGGTATACAATGCCCAGAGTGGGCTGAGTGTTGTGTTGTGTGTGGAGAGGGGCATTTTGGTCTTTTCACATACGTGGGGGTATTTGAAAGGCTGGGAACACTCCCCTTTCACAGAGTTCTTCTTCCCCACTACTCCTCTCCCTCTCCTCTCACTTTCTCTCTCTAGAGATCTCTCCAAAAGCTTGGAGAAGTGGTGGATTGATCTTGGAAAAGGCTTCCAAAGGAGAAAAGAAGCTTCTTGGTGCAAGAAGGAGCTTGGGGATTTCGTGATTAAGGTTAGTACCTCACGTTTTGGGTTCAAACCTTGGATTTAATCCTTTGAAATGAGGTTTTTGGGAACCCTTGGCAACCTAAACCACAAATGGTGGGTGTTTGGCCATGAAATCTAGGGTTTGGCTTGCATGCATGCAAACCCTAGGTAGAATGAGGGCTTTTGCAATGTGAGGTTCTAAAAATATTTGGACCTTCGATAATTGCAATTGAGGCTTAGGAAATCATGTTGGAGCACTTGATTTCATATATTGAGTTGATTTTAGGGTTCGTAACGAGTAACGAACCGTTTTCTTGTAGAAGCTTGGGTTGAAGCAAGAACTCAAAGCTTGGACACTTAGGAGCTTGAAGAATACAAGGATTTGAAAGCTCTTGAGGTGGGTTTGTGTTTACCGAAGTGATTAGGTCACTTCCATGTCTAGGGTAATTATCCATTTAAAAATAAAATGGTATGTGTTGAGAACCCTAGCATTTTGCATGTTGGCAAAGGTAAAATCATGATAGGTAGAACAATGAACTCCTATTGCATGATGGATATTTCAAGTACAATTCAATTATTGATACTTGTTGCATGGTTGCATGTGAGATTTAAACCTAGTGTCATCGAACATAGGTTGGGACATGTGAGATTTAAACCTAGTGTCATTGAACATAGGTTGGACATGTGATTGGAACCTAGAGTCATGGAACCTAGGTCGGCAATGAGAAAGTAAGCCTAGTGTTATCAAACATAGGCGAGACTTAGTGACTTGAACCTAAGATCATGAGATTTAGGTTGGCAAGTGAGAAATGTGAACAACGGGATGTGTGACGATTTTGCTATCCCGGGTAGGCGACGATTTCGCTACCATGCCATGAGTTGGCCGTATTGAGATGGGATATGCGACAATTTTGCTATCCCGGGTATGCGACGATTTCGCTACCATGCCACGAGTTGGCGGTGCCGACATGGGATAGGCGACGATTTCGCGATCCCGGGTATGCGACGATTTCGCTACCGCGCCACGTGTTGGCGGTGTCGAGGGGGAGTTGTGCGACAAGGTCGCCATCCCGGGTATGCGACGATTTCGCTACCATGCCATGTTATGGCGGTGTTGAGACGGGGTATGCGACGATTTCGCTATCCCGAGTATGCGACGATTTCGCTACTCGAATTGGAGGTGACGATTTCACTCCTTGAATGTTGGAACAAATATGGTGAGACGGCGATTCCGAAACCATAAGTAAATGACAAGTAAAAGAACTTAGTCAATGTGGAACATAGGATGAACCTAGGAGAGAATGATAAATTATATTTCATTTGGTTGCATCCTTTATGTTTATTTACTAAGCATGTAAATAATTGTTGCATAGTTATATATGATCTAACTTATGCATGTGGTGTTTCTTTGGACCTGGTGGGTCGAGCTTCTCTCTTGGGTGGCCTTACCCACTGGGAACTATGTTTATAGTTCTCACCCCCCATTTTCCAGGTCCTTCCGCGAGTGAGGCGGCGGAGCGAGGCAAGGGTTTGGCTCTTTAGATAGCGGCCCCTTCCATTTTGGTGATGCATAGAGTTGTACCCTATTTTGGACTATGATAGCCTAGGGGATTTTCATTCTCGTATGAATGTTGTATATTCCATAGTTTTGGAACATGATGTATGGAATGAAAGTGAAAGAAAAGAAAAATTTGGACATGTATATTGTGCCTTGTGATGTAATAGAAGTAGAACTTCTTTATGTTGATGCTTTCCTTGTGCAACTCTTGTACTCCGTTCCTAGTTGGAACCTTGTGGATAAGCTTGTGTTGTGACGCCTTGGGCGGGTAGAAAGGACTCTATCCGTTCGGCGGGTCTGGGGCATGCGCCCGTGCGGTTATCCTTTCCACCTATTTGGTTTTAAAGGGCCGGCGGGGCGTGACAGACTGAGGTGGTATCAGAGCATAGAAACGGTCTAGGTTGACCTAAGAAACCCTAGGATAGAAATGACCTAGGAGTGTAGGCTCGTGAGTGACGAGATCTTTGATGTGGCGAAAGATAAGTGATTGGGTTATGTCCTTATGCCTCTAGTTGGAAATAGAGGTAGATTCGAGGTGTGTCTTATTCTTCACCAAGTGTGTTCATGTTGGCGGCCGACAACATGAAAACCAAGTGAGGGGAATAAGGACCCTTGTGTGACTTTCGCCTAGATTGGGTTCACGTTTATTTTCGTGAAATATAATATCGCGAATGACCTTGAATGTCATGAAATGACCAAAGTCATTGTGTTTTCAGGATAATGGTACGTGGACGGCCTCCTAAGAGGGCCGGGCCCGGAGGATCGGGCGCGGCTCCCGAACAACTCGGGGAGGGCGAGAACTCGGCTCTTCGTTATGAGTTGACCGAGTTGATGGGCGTGGTTCGGCAACAGGCCGAAGCCATGCAACGACAGGAGGAGCAAATTAAAAGGCTCCAAGACGAGATGGCGCGGCAGACGGCTGCGACTAGGGAGGAGAGGACGGGAGTACCTCCGGCCTCTGCTTCGGCACCGGCCGAGGAGGTGACACCGGCGCCAGCCGTGGTGCCACCTGCGCCACCGGCTGTGGCCGAGGGGTCGGGTGCCCCTATGCCCGACTCCGAGATGGAGGATACGGAGCGAGAGCGCGCGCTTGCGGCTCTAATGAGGTTCAAAAAGTTCAACCCGCCTATCTTTAGCGGGGAGAACGTGGATCCGTGGGACGTAGAGACATGGATCGACGCTATCGAGACACTCTTCGAGGACCTTTATACCTTGGAGAGGGACAAGGTGCACCTCGCCGTTCATTGTCTAGAGCGGTCGACGAAGGTGTGGTGGAAGGGGGTCCGACGTGATCGACTCTCTAGCCTTCCGCCACCATCGTGGGAAGAGTTTCGGGGTATGGTGTTCGCCACCTATTTCCCCGATAGCGAGAAAAGGAAGCTTCAAGAAAGGTTCCGCAAGTTGAAGCTGGGGAACCGCTCGGTGCGCGAGTACGAGAGGGAGTTCTCGTACATCATTAATTGCGTGCCGCACGTTGTCCGCGGAGAATTGGACAAGGTCGATTGTTTCGTGCGCGGACTTCGACCGGATATTTTTCGGGCGGTGCACGCCCTCAAACTTAGGACCTTTGCGGAGGTCTTGGACCGTGCTCTTTGGGTGGAGCACGGGAATGCATGTGCGCGCGAGGAGCGCGAATCGTGGGAGAAAGAAAAAGATAAAGAGAAGGGAAAGAAGCGACCGGTGGGTAGCTCGGGGGGGCAATCTAGCTCTAAGCGGCCCCCGAAGCACTCGCAGCCGCAGAATCAGTCCCGAGGGTCCCGACGGAATCGATCCGCGACCCAATGCCCGATTTGTAGCGGCCCCCACGGCCCTCAACAATGTGACTATCGTGAGGGCCGGTGCTACAAGTGCGGACAGCAAGGGCACATGCGGTACAACTGTCCGATGGATGATGGCCGAGCACCGTCATCGGCATCGGCATTTGCATCGCCGAGGCAGCTTGCGGGCATCCCACCCGCGGCGATGTCGGCAGGCCGTGCACAGCCGCCGAGACCAGTGGAGGGCTAGCGGCCAGCACCCAGTGGTCGGGTATTCGCCTCTCAGGTGGAGGAGCCTTCTGCCCAGGATGACGTCGTGGCAGGTATTGTGTTAATTAAAGGCATTCGATGTAGAGCTTTGTTTGATACTGGTGCATCGCATTCATTCATTGCTCGATCATTTGCTATTGCACATGGAATAGAAATCATAGATGCCACACATGCAAAAACGGTGCAAGTACCTGAACACACTTTTTGCGTACATCACGCGTGTGTAGATTGCCCCGTGAGGGTTGAAAATTGGATCATGCCAGCTGATTTGCTGGTATTTAAATCGAATGAGTGAATATGATTTGATCCTAGGAATGGATTGGCTCTCTAAGTATCATGCTACTATCGATTGTGAGAGCCGGATAGTGAAGTTTAAAGAACCCGGGCACAAAGAGTTTGTGTACCGTGGGTGTAAGAGTTCGCTCTTTGCTTCAATGGTGTCCACGTCGCAAGCAAGAAAGCTCATTGCTAGTGGTTGCATTGCCTACTTGGCGACGGTAGTGGATGACCGTAAGGAAGTGTTGGGGCTCGAGGACATTCCTATAGTCCAAGAGTTCCCGGATGTGTTTCCGACGGAGTTGCCCGGAATGCCACCGGATCGGGAAATAGAATTTGTGGTAGATTTGCTCCCGGGTACGGCGCCGATCTCTAAGGCCCCGTACAGGATGGCACCCGCGGAGTTGAAGGAATTGAAAGCACAATTACAAGATTTAATGGACAAGGGTTTCGTGAAGCCAAGTGTGTCACCTTGGGGAGCCCCTGTTCTATTTGTGAGGAAAAAGGACGGTTCGCTGCGGTTATGTGTAGATTACCGCGAGTTGAACAAAGTGACCGTCAAGAATAAGTACCCGTTACCCCGAATTGATGACTTGTTCGATCAGTTGCAAGGGTCTCGGGTGTATTCAAAGATTGATTTGCAATCCGGTTATCACCAATTGAAGATCAAACCGGAGGATGTGCATAAGACCGCGTTTAGGACGCGGTATGGACATTATGAATTCACGGTTATGCCTTTTGGGCTTACTAATGCCCCGGCAGCGTTCATGGACTTAATGAACCGTGTGTTCAAACCACTATTGGATCAATTTGTGGTTGTGTTCATAGATGATATTCTTGTCTACTCTCGGAGTGAAGAGGAACATAGGGAGCACCTGAGGATTGTGCTTCAAGTTCTTCGAGAGAACAAGTTGTTCGCTAAATTGAAAAAGTGCGAATTTTGGATCCGTGAGGTCGCTTTCTTGGGTCACGTAATTTCCGCAGGAGGAGTATCGGTAGACCCTATGAAAGTTGAGGCAGTCAAGGATTGGCCTCGCCCGACCAATGTCACGGAGGTGCGAAGCTTTTTGGGTCTTGCGGGATACTATCGACGGTTCGTGGAGGGATTTTCAAAAATCTCCGGTCCACTAACGCGTCTTACCCGCAAGGGAGCCAAATATGTTTGGAGCGAGGGATGCGACCAAAGCTTTAAGGAGCTAAAGGAAAGGTTGACTTCGGCTCCGGTATTCGCCTTGCCGATTGCGGGGGAGAGTTATGTGGTGTATAGTGATGCATCACGTCGTGGTCTTGGGTGTGTGCTTATGCAAAGAGGACAAGTAATAGCATATGCCTCTCGACAGCTAAAGAGCTATGAGCAAAATTACCCTACCCACGACTTAGAGCTTGCGGCGGTGGTTTTCGCACTCAAGTTGTGGAGACACTACTTATACGGGGAGCATTGTGAGGTCTACACGGATCACAAAAGCTTAAAGTATTTATTCACTCAGAAGGAGTTGAATTTGAGGCAGCGGAGGTGGTTGGAGTTGATAAAAGATTACGACTTGACCATCTTGTACCACCCCGGTAGAGCCAATGTGGTGGCCGATGCGCTCAGTAGGAAATCCGTGGAGAACTTCGCGATTGAGATGACGGGACAAATGCCGTTAATCAAGGAAATGGGCCGGTTTGACTTGGAAGTCGTGGCCCCGGGCGTCCCCGCTAAACTTATGAGTCTCGAGGTGTGGCCGACCTTGTTGGAGCAAATAAAGGAAAAGCAATCCGGTGATCCGGAGCTCCAAAAGGTGCGGGGTACAATCGAGAGCGGGTGTGCCGGTGATTATCATGTAGATTCGATGGGCGCGATTCGATTTCGAAATCGATTGTGCGTGCCGAAAGTTGAAGACATTCGTAGGGAAATCTTGAAAGAAGCTCACACTTCTCCCTATGCGATTCACCCGGGCGGCACCAAAATGTATAAGGACCTCAAAGTGCATTATTGGTGGCCGGGGATGAAACTTGATGTGGGACGCTTTGTGGCGCAATGCTTAGTGTGCCAACAAGTAAAGGCCGAGCGTCGCTTTCCGGCGGGAAAATTACAAGGATTGCCCATTCCAGTTTGGAAGTGGGAAAATATCGCGATGGATTTTGTTGTGGGCTTACCTCGATCACTAGGTGGCCACGATGCGATATGGGTGGTGGTGGATCGTTTGTCAAAGTCGGCACACTTTTTGCCAATCCACACCACTTGGTCGGGAGACAAGTTAGCCCAAGTCTACCTGGACGAGATTGTGCGGTTGCACGGGGTTCCGACCTCGATAGTTTCAGATCGAGATCCCCGTTTCACATCGCATTTTTGGAAAAGCTTGCAAGAAGCTTTGGGTACACGACTCGATTTCAGTTCAGCATTTCATCCTCAAACTGACGGTCAATCGGAAAGGACAATTCAGATTTTGGAGGATATGCTACGAGCGTGTGTGTTGGACTTCAAAGGTGCGTGGCCTACTCATTTGCCGATGGCTGAATTTGCTTACAATAATAGCTATCAAGCTAGCATCGGTATGGCACCTTTTGAGGTTTTGTATGGAAGAAAATGCCGCTCTCCTATTCATTGGAGTGAAGTCGGCGAGAGAAGGGTCTTAGGACCGGACGTGTTGCGTGAAGCGGAGGAAAAGGTCCGCTTGGCACGCGAACGCTTATCGACGGCGCAATCTAGACAAAAGAGTTATGCGGATCGGCGTCGACGAGATTTGGAATTCGCGGTAGGAGACCGCGTCTTCTTGAAAGTATCACCCATGAGAGGGGTGAAGCGGTTTGGTGTTCGGGATAAGCTGAGTTCCCGTTACATTGGACCTTATGAGGTTTTGGAACGTGTGGGATCCGTGGCATATCGGCTAGCCTTGCCGCCAAAACTTGCGGGGATACACAACGTGTTTCATGTATCGACTCTCCGCAAGTATATGTATGATCCGGCGCACGTCCTCGAGTATGTGCCTATGGAGCTTCATGAGGATATGACTTATGAGGAGTTTCCCTTGTGTATCATGGATCGCGAGGTGAAAAGTTTGAGGAACCGTGAAATTCCTTATGTAAAAGTACAATGGACGAATCACGGTGAGCGCGAGGCTACATGGGAATTGGAAAGCTCGATGAAGGAGCGGTTTCCTTACCTCTTCGCTGAGTCCAGCTGAGGTATGATTTTAGTTTCGCGGCCGAAACTCTCCTTAAGGGGGGTGGAATGTAGTACACTGAATTTCAGTGCATCGTACTGAACTTCTACAAATTGTAGAGTTCTAGTGAGAAAATGGCAAGAGAGGCTATGTGTGAGGCTTCGGCCAAGTTTAGGACATGCGCGAAGTGTTTTCGGCGCAAAAGAGGCGTGAAAACGGATTTCGACAAGTTAAAACTGCAGAATTGGTAAAGTCTGCACTGGATTCCGGTATGTGAACTCCAATACCGGAATTGGAGCTTGGTATACCGGTATGTGAAATGGGATACCGGAATGCCGTGTCGAAACCGAGAAACCTAGCTCTCGGGTTTGTGGAATTTTTCGGGGTATACCGGTATGTGAAAATGGCATACCGGTATACTGTGTGCGAAACAGTAAACTCAACTCTCGGGTTCTGCGGAATCCCTGAGGTATACCGGAATAAACACCCGTATACCGGTATGCAAATGGGCATACCGGTATACAATGCCCAGAGTGGGCTGAGTGTTGTGTTGTGTGTGGAGAGGGGCATTTTGGTCTTTTCACATACGTGGGGGTATTTGAAAGGCTGGGAACACTCCCCTTTCACAGAGTTCTTCTTCCCCACTACTCCTCTCCCCTCTCCTCTCACTTTCTCTCTCTAGAGATCTCTCCAAAAGCTTGGAGAAGTGGTGGATTGATCTTGGAAAAGGCTTCCAAAGGAGAAAAGAAGCTTCTTGGTGCAAGAAGGAGCTTGGGGATTTCGTGATTAAGGTTAGTACCTCACGTTTTGGGTTCAAACCTTGGATTTAATCCTTTGAAATGAGGTTTTTGGGAACCCTTGGCAACCTAAACCACAAATGGTAGGTGTTTGGCCATGAAATCTAGGGTTTGGCTTGCATGCATGCAAACCCTAGGTAGAATGAGGGCTTTTGCAATGTGAGGTTCTAAAAATATTTGGACCTTCGATAATTTCGATAATTGATTGAGGCTTAGGAAATCATGTTGGAGCACTTGATTTCATATATTGAGTTGATTTTAGGGTTCGTAACGAGTAACGAACCGTTTTCTTGTAGAAGCTTGGGTTGAAGCAAGAACTCAAAGCTTGGACACTTAGGAGCTTGAAGAATACAAGGATTTGAAAGTTCTTGAGGTGGGTTTGTGTTTACCGAAGTGATTAGGTCACTTCCATGTCTAGGGTAATTATCCATTTAAAAATAAAATGGTATGTGTTGAGAACCCTAACATTTTGCATGTTGGCAAAGGTAAAATCATGATAGGTAGAACAATGAACTCCTATTGCATGATGGATATTTCAAGTACAATTCAATTATTGATACTTGTTGCATGGTTGCATGTGAGATTTAAACCTAGTGTCATCGAACATAGGTTGGGACATGTGAGATTTAAACCTAGTGTCATTGAACATAGGTTGGACATGTGATTGGAACCTAGAGTCATGGAACCTAGGTCGGCAATGAGAAAGTAAGCCTAGTGTTATCAAACATAGGCGAGACTTAGTGACTTGAACCTAAGATCATGAGATTTAGGTTGGCAAGTGAGAAATGTGAACAACGGGATGTGTGACGATTTTGCTATCCCGGGTAGGCGACGATTTCGCTACCATGCCATGAGTTGGCCGTATTGAGACGGGATATGCGACGATTTTGCTATCCCGGGTATGCGACGATTTCGCTACCATGCCACGAGTTGGCGGTGCCGACATGGGATAGGGGACTATTTCGCGATCCCGGGTATGCGACGATTTCGCTACCGCGCCACGTGTTGGCGGTGTCGAGGGGGAGTTGTGCGACAAGGTCGCCATCCCGGGTATGCGACGATTTCGCTACCATGCCATGTGATGGCGGTGTTGAGATGGGGTATGCGACGATTTCGCTATCCCGAGTATGCGACGATTTCGCTACTCGAATTGGAGGTGACGATTTCACTCCTTGAATGTTGGAACAAATATGGTGAGACGGCGATTCCGAAACCATAAGTAAATGACAAGTAAAAGAACTTAGTCAATGTGGAACATAGGATGAACCTAGGAGAGAATGATAAATTATATTTCATTTGGTTGCATCCTTTATGTTTATTTACTAAGCATGTAAATAATTGTTGCATAGTTATATATGATCTAACTTATGCATGTGGTGTTTCTTTGGACCTGGTGGGTCGAGCTTCTCTCTTGGGTGGCCTTACCCACTGGGAACTATGTTTATAGTTCTCACCCCCCATTTTCCAGGTCCTTCCGCGAGTGAGGCGGCGGAGCGAGGCAAGGGTTTGGCTCTTTAGATAGCGGCCCCTTCCATTTTGGTGATGCATAGAGTTGTACCCTATTTTGGACTATGATAGCCTAGGGGATTTTCATTCTCGTATGAATGTTGTATATTCCATAGTTTTGGAACATGATGTATGGAATGAAAGTGAAAGAAAAGAAAAATTTGGACATGTATATTGTGCCTTGTGATGTAATAGAAGTAGAACTTCTTTATGTTGATGCTTTCCTTGTGCAACTCTTGTACTCCGTTCCTAGTTGGAACCTTGTGGATAAGCTTGTGTTGTGACGCCTTGGGCGGGTAGAAAGGACTCTATCCGTTCGGCGGGTCTGGGGCATGCGCCCGTGCGGTTATCCTTTCCACTTATTTGGTGTTAAAGGGCCGGCGGGGCGTGACAGGAATGGAGATAGATAAGAATAAGGCAAAGGTGATTATAGAATTACCACCACCCAAAATCAAAAAAGAATTACAAAGCTTGCTAGAAAAGATAAACTACTTGAGAAGGTTCATATCGAACCTGGCGAGGAGAATAGGAGTATTTACTCCATTGCTTCGGCTAAAGAATAGGAAGGAATTTATGTGGACGGAGGAGCACCAAAAGGCTTTTAAAAATATTAAAGGATATTTGGTAAAATTTCGAGTGCTTATCCCTCCTCAATAGGGACAACCAATCAATTGTACATTTCGGCTACGGAGGAAAATTTAGAATGCCTGCTGGCTTAGAAAAATGAATTGAAAGAAGAGCAATCGGTTTATTACCTGAGCCGACGTTTGCTTGATGCCTAACGACACTATTCGGCAATGAAAAAATTATGCTTAGCATTATACTATGCCTGCACCAAATTGAGATACTATATTCTACCTGTCGAGGTGTCGATCTTCTGCAAAATCGACCTTATAAAATATATGTTATCGAAATCAGTTTTAAGGGAGAGGATAGGGCGTTGGATGTTAGCCTTGTCCAAATTCTCTCTTAACTACATCCCGACAAAGGTCGTCAAAGGTCATGCGATAGCCGACCTTTTGCCCAATCACCTATGTGTCGAAGTCGAAGAGCCGAGCCAAAATCTAGTCCGTCTTCGGCCGTGGACACTACACTTTGATGGGTCCAAGACATCCAACTCGGCGAGAGCCGGAGTCGTAATACGATCACCCGAGGGTAAGACTTTCCAGTTTTCCTTCGAGTTGGATTTTGGCTGTTCCAATAATCAAGCCGAGTACGAGGCTTTGATAATTGGCCTCGAAATTTTAGACGAGTTGGGTGCACAATCTATAGTAGTCATCGGTGACTCATAATTAGTAATAAAATAAATGGTCGAAAAATACTGATGTAAGAACCCTAATATGTAGAGCTATCTGAGTAAAACGGTGGAGTTACTTAGCAGATTTAGGGAGGTGGAATTCGTGCACCTATCGAGAGAGAAAAACGAACGAGTGAACGAGTTGGCTCAGTCGGCTTCAGGATATAAAGAGTCGAGAGGGATGAGCCGAGTCAGGGTTGGCAAGAGATTGTTACTATCAGTTCACACACGAGAGCCAATAATGATTGCTACTATCGGAGCGCAGGATGATTGGAGGACACCTCTAGTCGACCTCCTCAACAATCTGAATCGCCGAGTCAGCTATCAACTGCGGAAAAAAGAACTCGGTTACTGTCTATTGGACAGATAGCTCTATAGAAGAACGACTGAAGAAGTGCTTTTAAAGTGCTTAAGAACCGAGGAAGCCCTGATAAGGGCGAAGTCCATGAAGAATTGTGTGGAGCACATTTAGCCGGAAAAAGGCTGAGATGGACAATTTGATATCTGGGATACTACTAGCCAACCATGTACGAGCATTGTATAAGGTACGTCAAAGGATGTCAAGAGTGTCAATTCTACGGGCCGGTGCAAAGGGTGCCGGTCTCTTAGATGCACGCGATAATCAAGCCATGGCCATTCCACGGTTGGGCTATGGATTAGCTTGGGGAAATTCAGCCGAACTCCTCGACTGGGCATAAATTTTTGATAGTGGCCGTAAATTATTTTATCAAATAGGTGGAAGTGAAGCCCATGATAATGGCCAATCAAAAAGACATCATAAAATTCGTGAAAGATTCCATCATTCATCGTTTCGGGATTTTCAAGACGATCACAACAGATCAGGGGACAATATTCACAGGAAAGCAGTTCTCGAGGTTTTTAGAATCAAGGCTAATTAAGTTGCTGAATTCGTCTCTTTATTACGCTCAGGCGAATGGACAGTCCGAGGTAGTAAATAAGATCTTCATAAATATGATGAAGCGGCACATCGAAAAATATTCGAGGAAGTGGGATGAGAAGCTTTTGGAAGTATTGTGGTTATGCCGAATGACCGTCAAGACAGGAACATGAGTCACACCGTTTCGACTGGTTTATGGTCACGAGGCCGTGTTACCAGCCGAAATAATGGTCCCCTCATTAAGAGTCGAGAATCGGAAAGAGTTATCGCCAAAGAAATACGAGCTCTTTATGTAAAAGAACTTAGATGAGATTGATGAGACTCGGTTGCTGGCACTAGATCATTTGAAAGCCTATCAAAACTGAGTGAGCAATGCATATAATAAGAGTGTCAGGACTAAATCTTTCAATGTTGGGGACTTTGTGCTAAAGTTGATATTACCGATCGGCAGGAAAAGCCGACTTACGAAAAATGATCCCCGAATTAGGAGGGGCCATTTCAAATATACAAAGTTGTAAGAGAGAACGCGTACTTTCTAAAAACATTAGTAGGATTGAAAAGTCATAAGCCGATCAATAGAAAGTACTAAAAGAATATTACCCTTATGTGTGGAAAGACGAATAGAAAAAGAATGAAATATTGTCAAAACAAATCAAAATATAGTCAAAAATACAAAAGGTCCAAAATATTTTACAGCCGAAATATAGAAGCCAAAAGATTAAGACAACAAATCCTTAAACTGGTTCCATTCAACCTCTAGGATGGACTGAGCTTGGTTGGCTACGTGTTTCCTCTGTTTCATGGTCGGATGGATCTTATAAAGGCTGAAAAGTATCGCCACTCCCTCGTCCTTCTTGGTCTGATATTGCGTTTGGAGAGAACCAAATTCCTGAGATGTGCAGGCCAATGCTTTTTCTGTTTCGACAAGCTCCTCCTTCAGATAAGCCACTCTCTGCCGAAGAGCCGATTTTTGTTCTCTTAGGGCGTCGGTTTGTTTGTTGAGGTCGGTTAAAGGAGCAGCCAACTCGTTGGCTTTCGCCTTACAAGAATTAACTGACGAGAAATGGATGCCCAGAGTGTCATACTCGGCAGAGAGTGTTTGTTGCCGAGCAAGGAGAGGAGAAAGGCGAGCTGACAAAGCCTTCGAGAAGCGTCGCCCTGAGGAAGATAAGTTGGGTTGGCTCAAGAGGTCACTGAGAAGAGCGCCGAGCCGATCGAACTGAGCCGAGCTCTAAACCAAAGTAGAAAGACCACTGCTGTACAGCTGCAGACATTCCTCTAATTTTCTTTGTGTGTCAGCCGATAGAGTAACTAGAAGGTCCTCCTCTTCATTAGACGTAGTGCTCGAAGTGGCTAGCTCTTGTAGATAGATCGCCAAAGCATCCTCCGATCCGGAAGTAGACGTGTTCTCATACGATGAAATAGGGTCGTCGGATGCCGGCATAGGGATAAAGGCCGAGACTTCAGCCAGAGGCTCACCAATGGAAGCTAGGTCACCCTTCTCTTTCATCCCGGTGTCTTCTTCTTCTTTCTTTCTCTCTTTCTCCTCCTTCTTCTTTCTTTCTTTCTCTCTCTTATTCTTCTTCTCTTGACAAGCCTCCTTGTGAGCTCGTCTTTCCCATCGATGAAGTTCTGCCTTAATTTTCGAGGTGAAGCTCAGCTCCGAAAATTCCCACCGGAGCCTTGCTAAAAGTCGACGACTCCTTTAGCTGGGACGTGAGGAGGAGAAGGAGAATCAACAAAATAGGCCGAGGACCTACCTTGGCCAAGGACGGAGCCCGCTGTGGGTCCTCTTCAGCAACGATCGGCTCGGAAGGGGTCTCTGTTAGTGCTGACTCCAGTCCCTCCTCAGCTGGGATAGGAGGTTAAGCACCCGAAGGAGTTTGAGCCGAAGGAGTTGCACCAGAGGTCAGTTCCTCGGCCTCGAGAGGTGGTTGTTCCTCGACTGGTTCGGGAGCAGCTGGGGGCGAGATTTACTCGCAACCATTTTCTGCCATTTTTGTTGCGGCGGGGGGACGGGAGAAGTGGCTTCGGCTGGGCGTTTTTCTATCAGCCGAATCGGTGGGTCGAAAATACGAAGCAGCTGCAAAGAATAAAAGGAAATGAGCCGAAATTATAAGAAAAGTAAATGCATGACAAGAGGCAAAATATACCGCCAGGGGGCGAGGGGAAGTAGCCGATTCCTTATCATAACCTTCGCTCGAATCCTCTTGCTTCGGAGAATCGGGCATGACCTCCTTGCCCTTGGAGGTGCCGACTAAAATGAAGCGATATGGAAGCAGAATAAATCAAAAAGAAAAAGCGCAAAGAAGAGGGTGTTGAAAGAGAAATAGAAAAACCTTCTGTATGATGGATGTAACAAAGGCGATTTGCAAGGGACATTGTAAACACCGCCTCGTAGAAGCTATCTATGTGCGCCGGAAAAGCATTTCGGTCAATCCCGTATGGTTCGACCAAAAGCCAACAGGAGTGAAGAAACACTAAGACGATTTTCCATAGTCGAGAGCCGATCTGCCTCGGCTGCTTCTTTAATAGGGTGACAAGGAGTGAGAAGTGTTGGCCGTGAAGTACTTAGGCAGAACCATAAGTGATTGGACTAAACCAAATTGACGCGCCACGAAGTAAGGACAGTAAACCTTCGTGCTCGGCGTCAACTCGGCGCGCGTTTTCAAGTTGACAGAAGATCCTACGGGGCCAAAAAAGAATACCAGACCTCAGAGAGTTCATTAGCGTTGGAAGAAGCCATCTGACCCTGGATAGCTTCAAACCACGCAATGAACCTAGACGGGCCGGTTAATCGCTCTCCGAAAAGGGCCCAATTGATGAGAGACCGGGTATCCTTGAGTAGAAAACCAGGAAGTAAGTCGCAATATCAGTATATTGGCCTGAGGAGAGAGACTCTGGACAGCCAAGGACCACCAGTAGGTGTCGAAGCGCGGAGGCGAATCGTGGTCAAGAGGGGTTCGGCATAAGACAGAGAAGTAGAGCTGCAGGCAGAGTTGGAGGAACCATAGGACGCCGCAGCCCGAACTAATAACCACGCTATTCTTTGACGGCAACGACTTGATCAACTCAAAAATCTTCCGATAAAGAAATGAGAGAAAATACGAGCTGAGGCCAGCCTTTTGCCGTGGGCCAGTGCGACGGCGATGGGGACGAAGTCCCAGTTGATATTCTGCAATCGAGTGCAGAAGAGATTATAATAGAGGCAATAAAAGAGAAAAGCGGTATGCTCCTTCCTGGTGACTGGAGTAGGGACCTGACCCGCGAGCCGCCGCATGAACTTGATATTGGTCAGGTCCGCCTTCGGGTCCAGAAGGGCCTCGAACTCTGTCACGCCATCAGGATTATAGGCCATAGATAGGATGGTGCCGAGTGGGCAGAGACCGAGGATTGCCGCCACATCAAAGAGGGTCGGAGTGAAATTGTCACGCCCCGTCGGGCCTTTAACACCAACTAGGTGGAAAGGATAACCGCACGGGCGCATGCCCCAGACCCGCCGAACGGATAGAGTCCCTTCTACCCGCCCAAGGCGTCACAACACAAGCTTATCCACGAGGTTCCAACTAGGAACGGAGTACAAGAGTTGCACAAGGAAAGCATCAACATAAAGAAGTTCCACTTCTATTACATCACATTGCACATTTATACATGCCCAAATTTTTCTTTTCATTCCATACACCATGTTCCAAAACTATGGAATACATAAGTTTCATACATGTAATGGAAATCCCCTATACTATCAAAGTCCAAGACTAGGGGTACAACTCTATGTATCACCAAAATGGAAGGGCCGCTATCTAGAGAGCTAAACCCTTGCCTCGCTCCGTCGCCTAACTCGCGAAAGGACCTGAAAAACGTGGGGTGAGAACTATAAACATAGTTCCCAGTGGGTAAGGCCACCCAAGAGAGAAGCTCGACCCACCAGGTCCAAAGAAACACCATATGCATAGGTTAGATCACAAATAACTATGCAACAATTTTTTACATGCTTGTAAATAAACATAAAGGATGCAACCAAATGAAATATAACTTATCATTCTCTCCTAGGTTCATCCTATATTTCGCATTGACTAAGTTCAATTACTTGTCATTTACTTATGGTTTCGGAATCGCCGTCTCACCATAAGGGTTCCAACATTCAAGGAGTGAACTCGTCACCTCCTAGTTCGAGTAGCGAACTCGTCGCATACTCGGGATAGCAAAATCGTCGCATACCCCATCTCAACACCGCCATCACATGACATGGGTAGCGAACTCGTCGCATACCCGGGATAGCAACCTCGTCGCACATCCCATCTCGACACCGCCAACTCATGGTGTGGTAGCGAAATCGTCGCATACCCGGGATAGCAAAATCGTCGCACATCCCGTGTCAACACCGCCAACTAATGGCATGGTAGCGAAATCATCGACTACCCCCGATAGCAAAATCGTCGCACATCCCGTTTCAACACCGTCAACTCATGGCATGGTAGCGAAATCGTCGACTACCCGGGATAGCAAAATCGTCGCACATCCCGTTGTTCACATTTTCTTCACTTGCCAACCTAAGTCTCATGACCTTAGGTTCAAGTCACTAAGTCTCACCTATGTTCAATAACACTAGGTTTACTTTCTCATTCTCAACCTAGGTTCCATGACTCTAGGTTCCAATCTCATGTCCAACCTATGTTCAATGACACTAGGTTCCATTCTCACATGTTCCAACCTATGTTCAATAACACTAGGTTCTATTCTCACATGTTCCAACCTATGTTCAATAACACTAGGTTCTATTCTCACATGTTCCAACCTATGTTCAATGACACTAGGTTTAATCATACATGCAACCATGCAACAAGTATAGATAATTGAATTATACTTGAATTCTATATCATGCAATAGGAGCTCATTGCTCTGCCTATCATGATTTTATCTTTGCCAACATGCAAATTCTAGGGTTCACAACACATACTATTTTATCTTTAAATGGATAATTACCCTAGACATGGAAGTGACCTAATCACTTCAGTAAACACAAACCCATCTTAAGAGCTTCCAAATTCTTGAATTCTTCAAGTCCCTAAGTGTCCAAGTCTTGAGTTCTTGCTTCAACCCAAGCTTCTACAAGAAAATAGTTCGTTACTCGTTACGAACCCATAATTCAACTCAATACTTGAAATCAAGTGTTCTAACATGATTTCCTATGCCTCAATTGCAATTCCCGAAGGTCCAAATATTTTTAGAACCTCCCATGGCAAAAACCCTCATTTAACCTAGGTTTCACATGCATGCATGTAGAACCTCAAAATTTCTTGGCCAATCTCCACATTTTGTGTTTTAGATTGCCTAGGGTTCCCAAAAACCTCATTTCAAAGGATTAAATCCAAGGTTTGAACCCAAAACGTGAGGAATTAACCTTAATCACGAGTTCCCCAAGCTTCTTCTTGCACCAAGAAGCTTCTTTTCTCCTTTGGAAGCCTTTTCCAAGATCAATCCATCATTTTCTCCAAGTTTTGGAGAGATCTCTAGAGAGAGAAAATGAAGGAGATGGAGAGGAGAAGTGGAGGAGGAAGATGACTGAGAAAGGGGGGTGTTCCCTGCCTTTCTAACACTCCCTCGAATGTGAAAAGACCTATTTGCCCCTCTCCACACTTAACACCTTCAACCAGCCAAAACTGGAATTTCGTAACACTGTATACCGGTATGTGCATTGCATACCGGTATACGGGTGCTAGTTCCGGTATACCCCGGAGGATTCCGCAGAACCCGAGAGCTGGGTTCTCGGTTTAATCATGGCATTCCGGTATACCCTCATCACATACCGGTACTAATCACTTCAGTACCGGTATGGAGGTCCACATACCGGAATCCAGTGCAGACTTCACAAGTTTAGCAGTTTTAACTTTTCAAAATCCGTTTTCGCGCCTCATTTGCGCCGAAAACACTTCTCACAAGTTCCAAACTTGGCTGAAGCCTCACATATAGCCTCTCTTGCTATTTTTCCATCGGAACTCCACAATTTGTAGAAGTTCGGTACGATGCACTGAAATTCAGTGTACTACAGAAATGCCCCGGCCGGAAAAGAAAAGTATTCGAAGTAGAGGACCGAAAATATAAAGCCGAAGCAAGAAGAAGGTTATCGGCTTGGGGAGGAGTCCTCAAAAGTTGGATGGTGTCATAAATCCCGACGTTGCGCCACACAGCAGCGAAAGATCCTTCGACTCGATCCAACCAGGCTAGGTATGCTTCCGAGACGCTGGGGCCAGGTAAGGAGTTTTTTTTTCCGATGACTCTGAAGAAGACCAGGAATGAAGATGGATAGTGTCCGCCGTCAGGGAAAGCCCTTCCATAGAGAAAGAAAAGACGTCATCTTCAGGCGGCCCCACGAAAGAAGGACCGAGGACGAAGCGAGGAGCCGGCTACGGACGATTTCAAAAGGCGAAAGTCGACGTTGGGAGATGAGAGAAGAGGAAGAATTTGAGCCACTAGAGAAAAAAGACTCTGGAAGAGAGGAAGAGTCGAAAAAGGGGAGTCGAAAAGGAAGAGTCAAGAAAAATAACAAGGAAGATGAAGCTGTCGGATGGAGTTTTGAAATAGGTTTTGATGATGACGAGATGACGACAACAATTAATGCTGTATTTAATGCCCTAGGTAAGACAAAAGGGCGTGAGAAATCATAACTGTCGAAGAACAAAATTAAGTACGAAATGACCAAAAGGCATCTCTAATCGAGGCCGCCAGGTGGGAAAAATGATATGACCACTAGGAATAGTAAATCTTAACTGTTGAACCTGCGATGTTTGATCTCGACCGTTGATAGAGCAACGTCAGTCACTCAAAACAGTTGTTCAGGAGATTGTCGGGGGGATATTGTTGGCACCATGAAAATAGCACCATGTGGTAAAGCAGTTCAAGCCACGTGAGCAAAACGCCAGTAGCAATACAAAAAGCGACATGTGGTACACCCGGAGATGGAAAGAGTACGCCTAAAATGGAAGGGCAGTTTTAGCGGGAGATAAAGACGCAGAGGAAGGATTTCGTGGCCATCAAGGAATCAGGCGAAGCATAACCCGAGAAAATAGGGATGCATCCGAAGAAACCTCCACAATGAGATTAACCCAATAACGGAAGCGGGAGAAGATGTCGCTATAAATAGGAAAAAAGGCGCATGTGAAAGGGTTCTTCACACGAATAAGAGACCACAGCAAATTTCAATTCCTTTCTTTTCGGTATTTACAATTTTCTAGAGATAGTCCGTAAATTTTCTTGTTAGTTTCCTTACCTAGGAGTTTAGTTAAGAGCGTGGTTAAGAGCATAGCTAAGTTCATTTCTGGGAGTAGAGTTTACTTCTGTAATAGCACTTGTAATTACGCTTTCTCGATAAATATAAACAGTTCGGCTCATTCAGCCGAGCTTGCTTTTGGGCCAATTGTGAATAATTGCAGAAGAATCCGGTTGAGCCGATCCCTCCTTAACCGAGTTGCTTGGTTTGCTAGTGGCGCATCCGAGGGTCATCTTAGGAGCCGACTCGTGTCCCGAGGAAGAACCTGACTTCGTCAATGCTTTGATCCGGTCAGCATCACCCCGCATTCGGTTTCTAGCTAAGCAATTAGTAACTTCGTTTGATAAGATGACAATTATTGAATTATTTGATAAAGTTTAGAGGGACCAGTTGCTAGATTTATAATTTTTTTAATTTTATTTAATAGTTATATTTTATGATAAAATAAAGATATTTATTTTTTAAAACTATAATAAAATGGTAAAATAAAAATAGTGACAAGGCAGTAATTAAAGTGTTCAAGAAAGAGGGAGGGAAAAAAAAGCTCCATCTATTAGTATATACTATCGTGCGTGGAGCACTCTCTGCATGTTGACACATGTCCCATCCATAAATTCGGTGCACCCGTGCACCATAGATCTTATAAAAACTTTTATTTTATTTTAATTTTTACATCTAAATTTTATAATTTTTAATATATAGACATTTAAAGTACTATAAAATAAATTTAATTAATTAAAATTTTATTTTAAAATTTTATTTTTGATTTTTCTATCATATTAATTTATTAGTGTGTATGAAATGTATACATACACTAGGTGCTGGCAATAATGTCCAATAGACACTGTTTGTGGACATGTGTCCATGCCATTGGTGCACTAGGTGTACCATGGATCCAATAAGAAAATGCAATTTATTTTAGTGAATATATATCTAAAATTTTTAAATATTAATATATAGACATTTTAAGTACTATGAAATAAATTGAATTAATTAAATTTTAGTTTTGACATCTCCATTGTACAAATTTACTGATGTATATGAGATGTTTTTGTACACTAGGTGCCGTCAATGAGTTCCACTAAAGACCACGAGTCCATTGTGGAGCACTCTTCATTTGTTGACATGTGTCTCATCCATAAATGTAGTGCACCCGGTGCACCATAGTTCATAATTTTTTTTATTTTAATGTATGTATCTAAATTTTATAATTTTTAATACATAAACATTTAAAATACTATAAAATAAATTTAATTAATTTTATTTTTGATGTTTCTATTATATAAATTTACTAGTGTGTGTGAAATGTACATAATACACTAGGTGCATGCAATAATTTCCAATAGGGAGAAGCATTGTTTATGGATATGTGTCCATTCCATTGGTTCAGCCGGTGCACTATGGACTCAAAAAGAAAAATATAATTATATTTTAGTGAATATATCTAAATTTTTAAATATTAATATATAGACATTTTAAATACTACAAAATAAATTGAATTAATTAAATTTTAGTTTTGGCATCTCCATTGTACAAATTTACTGGTATATATGAGATGTATATGTACACTAGGTGCCGTCAATGAGTTCCACTAAATGCCACGAGTCCATTGTGGAGCACTCTTCATTTGTTGACATGTGTCCCATCCATAAATGTAGTGCACCCGGTGCACCATAGTTCATAAATAATTTTTTTATTTAATGTATGTATCTAAATTTTATAATTTTTAATATATAATATTTAAAATACTATAAAATAAATTTAGTTAATTTTATTTTTGATATTTCTATCATATAAATTTACTGGTGTGTATGAAATGTACATAAATACACCAGGTGCAGGCAATAATTTTCAATAGGGAGAAGTATTGTTTATGGATAATGTGTCAATTCCGTTGGTTCAGCCGGTGCACCATGGACTCAATAAGAAAAATATAATTTTATTTTAATAAATATATCTAAAATTTATAAATATTAACATATAGACATTTAAATACTATAAAATAAAATTAATTAATTAAATTTTAATTTTAACATCTCCATTTGTACAAATTTACTGGTGCTTATGAGATGTATATGTACACTAGGTGTAGTAAATGAGTTCTACTAATAAAAAATATATAATTTTATTTTAGTGAATGTATCTAAAATTTATAAATATAAACATATATACATTTTAAATACTATAAAATAAATTGAATTAATTAAATTTAAATTTTGACATCTCAATTGTACAAATTTACTGGTGTGTATGAGATGTATATGTACACTAGATGCAGTCAATGAGTTCGACAAAAGGCTACCTTGAATTAAAAATCTCAACAATGTTAATTTAGTTAATATCTCATCAACAATTAATTATTTCGATTTGAGCTATTTTTCTAAATTGGTTAGCTTCGTTGCCTACCAACTATTAAACCAATTGGAGTACTCCTCCACTTTTTGTTAATTATCTATTGTAAGTCCAAATTTTAGAAAAATTATATCTAATTTCTTCATGTTGGCACTTAATTTTGCTAAATTTAAAAATTTCTTACAAAATTAAATATATGTTCATAAATTCTAAAAAAATATTATAAAGTCAGTCAATTAAAATACTACGAATCAAGTAACTACCTTTTATTTTATCATAATATTTTCAATTCTCAATATTGCTTGCATGAGTCGATAGAAATGATCTGAATAGAGTTAGAAGAATAAGAAATTAAAAAAATACAAAAAGAAGATATATATCTTTTGCACAAACTGGCCTAGAAAATAAGCATATTACGAACTTTTTCTTTTTGCTTCAGAAAATTTTGAAAGTTTACAGAACCCCAAGAATCTAATAGGAACTATCAAATACCTAAAGACAAAATTCGTAATAAAATTTTATATTTTAGAATCAGATGTTGATTCAAATATATATTTAATATATATAAATTTAATAATACGATATACTATATTTTATAAATATAATTAAAAATATATCCATGGTACACGCGACCCGGGTACATCGCTAGTAACAACCTTGATACGCATCACCTCGTTACTCGGTCGCTGTTGACTTGTATTTGTTATTTGATTCTTAATAATTAAGATAAGATCATTTCTTTTTTCATTTATTATTATTTCTTCGCTGTTAAGTTTCGCAAGAATACGCTGTTCCCCGTGCCTCGCGGGCTCCTCCAACCCCCCTTCTTCTCTCTAGGGCTTTTATTCCCGTGGCATCGACTCTCTCTCTCTCTCTCTCTCTCTCTCTCTCTCCTCTGTGCATTTTCGCCTCTCCTTCCTCGAACACTAGGGTTGATTCTTTTGAGCAGTATTTTAAGCCCTATTTGTTTAGTACGATTTGAACTTTCGATTTGTGATTAGATTACCCCTCTTTTTTTTGTGTGTGAATTTATCGCCTGATAATAATACGAAGCTGATATCTTAGAATTTGTTTTCGTATTGTAGGATTATAATTTACAACGATCTAGAAGAGGATGAGCTTCAAGTTAGTGTTTAATTCTCTGCGAGAGATCTTTCCGGAGGTAAATAAATCCTATAAGTGTGATGCCATATTTTTTTTTTTTTTTTTTTTTCAAATTTAGTTTTTTAGGGTTTGATCCTTGGACATCTTAGGATTTTTTTTTGCATAAGAACAAGTGGCTTTGTTAAACAACAGAACATATTGGAATGATCACCTTTTACTTTTATGTTGTCGTTGCAAAATTTTGATTTTGGTTTCTTCAAATA
The DNA here is from genome assembly GCA_016920855.1 of Puya raimondii. Lineage (NCBI taxonomy): Eukaryota > Viridiplantae > Streptophyta > Magnoliopsida > Poales > Bromeliaceae > Puya > Puya raimondii. The sequence continues at coordinate 15,209,232 of JABWPP010000048.1, forward strand.
TCTGAACGGTTTTTCTTTCCCCCCTATTCTTGTTGCTTGGATTCCATTAGTATGTGTTGCAGTGCAGAAATTGTAAGCAGTCAAGTGATCAATCGTTACTTGCATCAAGTTGTGACATGTTGCGTCGCATTAACACTGACACGTAAGGTTGATATAGTTCGTAATAACTGTGACATCACTCTAACATTCGCCTTGCGAATTAAGACCCTGCTTAGCTCGGGGGCGTTTGGATTGACATAATTTTAGTTCGGATGAAAATCAAGTTTGATGGGAGTCAAAATATTGGTCTTGCCATCAACTAGCATAATACCAGAAAGATTCAGCGTAGGCTAGATTTTAGATCTTCTTACGAAAGATGACTTTAAACCATTTTAAAGAGATTCTTTTTTCGAGAGTTTAAGCTTATGACTACCTATCGAATCTTCTTGATATCTTCATGATGGATGACAAAACTAATACTTTCACTCTTAATAAACTAGATTTACGACCGAATCACAACTTCATCAATCCAAGCGCCCCCTCAACGGTGTGTGCTAACATATCATGTGCTTCTGCCCTACTTCATTATTTGAGTGGACGTTGGAATGTGCTGGTGAGCGCCGCAAAACTGCTGTCATGAGCATGAGCATGCGCTGCCACACACAATTGCATAGACCAAACAGGCCCTAAGTAGGAAAATGGAAGCAAGAAAGAAGTTGATCCTAAGACAAAACTTTTCACTTGCCAAGAGTCATGCGTTGACTGGTTAGAATTGGAAATTGATTGATTGATAGTGTGGGTAGGAAGATGATCGATCAGTTATTTTCATATCGTTGACGTATTTTGATCTGTGGTCATTTTTCAGTCTTTATTCATTTTCTTATTATTGTACAGTCAAATAAACAGTTGACAGAATCCAATGGCTCTTGAAATTGAAGGAGGGAAGTGGAAGAAATTGTTGTGGAGTTATTGGTGATTATTTAGAGATTTATGGTATCCATTCAAGAGAAGTGAAAAACATTGCCTCATGGTCAAACATAAAATATTTATATTTGATTCTTAATATTTAGCTTGGATGGCTTTTTATATATAGTGGCTCTTAATGGATGTGTACGTAATTTGTATCCTTAGGGCCTAATTACATAAGGATAAAAATAAATCTTTTCACATAATTTGAAACCCAGAATACAACCCTATATGAAAAATTAATTTGAGTAGGGAGTTGAAAGGGGATTCTTAGTCAAACTCGGGTTCTTCAGCTCCTGTTGGGTCTTCTACTGGTCATTAGTAGATCTGGGTTTTTTTGTGGTCGATTGCGGATTGCAGCTCTTCTTCCTTTATTCATCCCCTTGACTCATTACATTATGAGTTTACGACTAAAGAAATAATTAAAATTTTTGGTTTATCAACTCTTACTTAAGCTTAACTCTACTAGTAGCAGCTATGCCACTTTTGCCAAATGCTTGAGTTGTATGGACTTTGTCCATCTGATATGACAAGTTTCAACAAGATGGAAAATACAATTTCTAAAACCATTTAATGTAAGGAAGTTCAATGTTCTTACATTCTTTAGCAGCTTTGGGACCATGATTGAACAACATTAATTTAACTGTGTTGCTTTCCTTATTTATCTATCTGTTTTGCTTCAAGGTACATATCATCAAAAGCTCCTGAGACCTTCCAATGGCTGCTTTTATTTTGAGTTCAAGCAATTCCTAAGGCATAAAGTTTCTTATTTTACTGTGCAAGATTACTCTTGTTGAATCATGATGATCCCTTCATCTTTAAGAACTACTGTATTCTTTTTTGTTGTTATTTCTCAATTTAGTTTGTTTATCTCGAATTATGCAACTGCAATATATCTTTCAGTGATTAATATTTCTTTCATGGAAACTTAAAAGGATTTTCAGAGGATATATATTTTTTGATTTGCTTTAGTACTTGGAGCACGTAGTGTAGTCGACTAATCTATTTTCTTTAGTATCCAGTTTCAGTCGCAACTTTATCAGTTTTCATCTGGCATCTTGTTCTGCCTTTATGATCTACAGAACAAACTTTAGTCCATGCCCCTCTTGAATGATTATCTTTGTTTTCTTCGCTGCAGGTTGATCTACGAGTTTTGAAGGCTGTCGCCATTGAGCATGCTAACGATATTGATGCTGCTGCAGAATTTATTCTTCTTGAAGTCATACCAAATATCAGTGCATCTCCTGAAGCTTCTTCCTTCAATATGAACCGTGCATATGAACTAAAAGATTCATCTTTCAAAAGTAAGATTGTTGTGTTCCTTGATCTAGGCCCAGTTCTACAAGATGAAGATAATAGAAAATGCATTTCGTATTTTCTCATACCACTATCTTTTTAAGCCTTCTTTTATATTCTTTGTGGCTTTCGCCGCGTAGTTGAAGAAACTTATTATTTAGTCTTTCTTCAGGACCTAATCCAGAGGAATTTGAGAGAGGTTCTCCTAGTCGTCCTACAAAGGATCCTCAGTTCAAGTCACCATACTTAGAGGAAGGAGTGTTTGGAGATCGAGTTGTAGGTCCAGCATGTGATGTGGATGTTTCAGGATCTTTGACATTATCAGATGAAAGTAATGAAGGATTAAACGCACCTGTACCTTCAACATCAAAGTTAGAAAATGGATCCGATCCTCCTAGTCTCCGAGGTTTTCATCTCGAGCAACAATACCCTGGTGCTCAAAATGGAAATCCATTTGTCCATGTGATCTCCAGACCTGTGCACGAGGACTCTCTAGGAGAACACATAGTTGAACCATGTTCTGAGTTTAAAGCGGGCGGAAATGTTTCTCTCTGCACCAGCTCTCAACAGCTTTCTGGGTTAGATCCTGAACAAACTGCAGCTGTTGATTCTAGTAGCCGAGATGGTTTCATAATTGTTCTTCCTGATTTAGTGGACCACAAAGCTGCAGGAATGAAAGATGTTAATAATTCCTTTAGTGAATCCGAAGCTCAGTTGTCACAATGGTCAGATGATGTGTTGGAAACCAATGATGCTAGAGCTGGTTTTACATCATGTCGGGATATTGTATCATTACTTAATGAAGAAAATAATTCTTATATGGGCCGGGAAGATGAAGAGCCCAATGTTACTGACAACAATTTTAGTGGAGACAAAGGATTGCAGTCTAGCTATTCTGGGGATTTGGCATCTTTGGAATCTGAGATGCTTCATGCTGGTGATCACAATCTACCTGGAACTTTGACTACTCGCTCGGGCCATTTTGTTGACATTGAACTTCTTGAAGAATTTATCACTGATGCCAAAAGTAACAAGGTACTATTTTAATTAAGCATTTGGAGTTGGCGTTTGACAACTATTCTTTACTAGCAAATACTTTTGAAGCAAATAGGAAAATTATCAAGTTAGGGTTTGTTTGGTATTATTTGTTTTATTCTTTCTATTTTCCACAAGTTTAATGGAGTTGAAGTCACCTAACCGTAGACTTGATGTTATGGTTAGTTTGCAAAATCATCTTTGTACAGAAAAAGAAGGAAGAAGTGAAAAGAATACTAAATGAAATGTTAGAAGAAAAACTAAATGCAGCAGCAGTAGAAAGACTTGTAGGGTACTATGGATACAAACGGGGTGGATCCAGGGGCTAGAGGGGCCCCTCACCTCCTGCCCCATTTTCTTGGCGGTCGGGACCGATTCGAGGCGCGTTGGATTTTATCATATTTTTTACCCCCACTTACCGCTCCATTCGGGGGCGGGGTGAGGCCGGGCGGGGCGGGGCGGGAGCGGATTTTTGGCAAATTTTTGGTTGATCAAAGGAAGGAAAGAGTTCCCCGCCTCTCGCTTCATTTCTTGACGGATTGGGGCGGTTTTTTTTCCCCTTATTTTTGGCTCCCACATACCACCCAATTCGGGCGGGATCTCCATCAACCCAGATCCATTTGCATCCCTAAGTGGCAGCAACAATCATGAATAAAAGAAGAAAAAGAAGGAAAGAAGCGAATCATATTATTAAGGACTTCTTTAATGCCTGTTAAAAGAATAAACGTATGAAACCTAGAGATGGTTTTTATTGTTTCATTTTCTTAACTTTTTGTTGTTTCTAAGGTTTGAGTTGGTTCTCTTCCTACATATCCCTTAATTTTTAATTGTATGATTCTGTAATGCAAATCCATAGTAGTTTTAGGCTGTTTTTCTAACAATTTTTTTTTTTTTTTTTTTTTTTTTTTTTTTTTGCATTTCTGTGATATCAAATAGTGTTACCTAGGATTATTTTAGGGCCCGTTTGGTTCACGGTTTTTAATATTCCGGTAATCCTTCATATTTTCTGTTGAAAATATTCAAATTATTACCATTCAACTCAAGCTGGGTAGCTGTAAAAGGTATTGGTGAAGTAGTGGAATCATTGAAGATTCTCAAGTGATAAGAATACTAGATTGTCATGGGTTAGGAGGTATTCCCATTTCCATTCTTGATGGGAATTATTAGTAGTCCATTAAAGAGAGTATACTAGTTCTTAACAACCTCCCAACCCAAGTGACTTGATAAGTTAGTAACAAACTTACTATTCCAAATATAAAATATACAACATTCCCAGAATATTACAAACCTTGAACCAATCAGCCCTAGTTCTTTGCGTCTATTCTTACCTCTTTGTGTCTCTTTGTCTGAGAAAGTGTCATGTTCAGTTGAGTCATTAAATCAGCCGAAACTCTTTCACATAGAATAGCATTCTTTATGTCCATTATGGTTATTCTGTTATTTATAGCATGATATATGGTCCTAGATTTTGATCTTTGGCTGCCATCATTTTTGTAGCCCTTTGAATTTAGTCTTCTATTCTCTAGTTTAGTCATCATATAGGTTCTTTATTCTCACTGCATATTCAAAGAACTTCAAAATTTCTACTTTTCACTACTTCAACCATGAATTTCTTTTTGTTTTTGTTCTTTTGGTCCAGCTATCAAGTTCAGGATCTATTTATTTCCTAACACAGATAATGCATATGGGTACTTCTATAACAGTGTAAGGTGTCTAGTGGTATTTGATGTATGTTTATAAAGATTTTTTCTTGAAAACCCTTCTTTTTTTACTTGTGCTCAGAGCTTCTTGGTGTTCTTTACTGTTTGAGATGCAGCAGATGCAGCGATCCATGCTTAAACAGTTGAAGCATTTTTAAGTTACTTAGGATATGCTTGATGGTGTGTTAGTGTGGAGATGTTGTAGCTCTATTCATGATCAATCCAGCCCTAAATTGAGCTGTTTTAAATGCACCTCTGCATTATGACATGCAGACGTTTACTGTAGCTCAGAACTTTGTTTTTTCCCCCCTAAATCCATGTTCTTTTATGTACTAGCCTGTAATCGTGGAATCTGTTATTTGATGTGTTTTTTTTTTGTGCCAAATGTTGTAGAAGAACTTGCTATCTGCTGCAGAATCTGTAACTAGTATGATTAAAGAGGTCGAGCTTCTTGAGGAAAGGGCCAAACAGGCTAAAATAGAAGCCTCCAATGCTGGTAAGGGTGTTTCGGAGAAGGCCAACGAACTCAAGCAGATGTTGAAGCATGCAAAGGAAGCAAATGAGATGGTTGTGTACTTTGCCTTACTTTCCTTTTGGGCTCTTTATTTGCTAGAAGGATATTTTGACCTTCTGTTAGTACTTGCAGCATGCGGCTGAGATTTATGGCGAGAAATCTATATTAGCAACTGAAGCTCGGGAGCTTCTGTCTCGGCTTGCTAGTTTGTCAGATGGAAGGAACAAATCTCTTAATATCATTGAGGAGGTACGCCTTAGACTTGTTTTGTAATGTCATTGATGCGGAACCATATTCAAATAGGGTTTGGTTGAGTCATCTTTTATTTATTTGAGTTAATTTTTGCATTAGGGTTGATGAGTCGTCTAGATTTTTTTTTTTCTAATTTTCGGAATTATTCTAGTTGTTAATTTATTTTAGTCATTTTTTTTCAAAGATTTTTAGGATTCATCATGTGAAATAAATCCCTAAAAATTAGGAATATGGTTTAGGCTTTTTTTAGATATTTTCGAATTAGGATAAGTTCTTTAAATTTGTGGGATTTATTTTAGATTAGGATTATGCTTTGAAGGTTATAAATATAGTTTATGCCCTGTAATTTAGAGAAGAGTTATGATGGAATAAAATTTGGCTTCTGTGTTTTGACTGCGGTCATGGTATCTTCTTTCCCTCCCCTTCCATGCCGTGTGTGCCGGCAAATTCTTCTTCCTAAAAGGTTTTATTTTCTCTTTCGCCCCTTATCTTTTCTGTTCTATCTTCTTTATTCTCTCTTAACTTTCCTTCTGATTCTTCTAAATTTTTTTTTCTAATTTTCTGAAAATTTCTGCAATTTAGTTTTAATATAGATTTTGGGCTCATCATTAGCAAAATAGATTAGGATTTTCCTAATTTGCCCTGCATCAGTCATGCTTGCTGAAGTTTTCGTTGTGCAGAGCAAGCACATTTTTTTCTAATTGAAAATCAGAACTAACTTATTTGCATTAAGCTTCAAAACAAACTTGTGTTAAATTTGCATTGACGCTAAACCTATCCTTTTCTTCTTAGAATGTGGTGAAGTGGAGGTAGATATCTCTCCTTCGATGAAATAAACCTGAATATGCATCATGCTTAAACTGTTTTTTTACTGTATATAGTATGGTTGTAAGCATCTTGCAGGTTTGATAATGATGTATCCCACCAGTATGTTACTGTTTAATGAAGCTAGGAAAAAAAAAAGGATGTAAGTGCAAAAAGCTGCCAAGAAAATATTGCAATTGGCAAATTGTCCCCCCTAGAATGCAAACATCCTTATTTAAACCCCCTCAAAGGTTAGACTCGTAACACTTGACACCGTACCTTCACTTTTCCCAGCTAGAAATTGCTAGAAATTATTGTAATGTGGTCGGAGTCCCTATTATACCTATTTTAAAAATTTCCACCTTTCTTAATATTTCTAGTAGTTCCTAAATGGAAGATGTAGCTGAAGAGATGTACCAATAGCCTGAATATTAAGGGGTAAAATGTGTTTTCTACTTTCAACAGGATATAGTACAAATTGTGATAGTTTCAGGAGGACGAGTGAAGAACCCGCGCTTCGCTGCGGACAATTTCGATAGATTATGAAAGTTGAGGAATAGTAAAAATAATAATACTACTTTAAATATTAATTTTCTGGATTCGGTAGAAATAAGCGAAGAAAAAGTAAAAAAGAAAAAATTAGCTCGGAATTAGAGTATTAATGTAATTAGGCAAGAAGAGGAAAGAAAATTTTAGTTAAAATATGAAAAGAAATATAAATTGATGGAATGACAACAAACCATGTAATTATGAGCAAGGCAGACATATATATGCAGATAATCTTATTAATGGGATACTTTTATAATATATTTTTAACTTAGAGATGTATATATTAGGATCAATTTAGTGGCACTGTTCCTTGTGCTTGCGCATAATTGTGCAAATATAAGATGGAATGACAATAAAATATGTAATTATATCAAATATCAAGAGTGGAAGCAGAAGGAGAGTAGTTAAGAAAACATATTATGAAAGTGAAAGGAATAGTAATAACAAATGATTATTAGAGTTTATAACTGAAGTAAATTATGCAAAATTCCTTAATTTTTATTACATAAGTGGTTGTACATTCTTTAGAAGTTTTTTCATTTTTTTTCTCCTAGTAGTTTATTATCACAGAAGGTACAGTCTAATTCAATAAATTTAACCAATCCTCTACTTTGAGTAAATATAGACTGTACTTTATCAATAGAATGTAAATATTATACTAAAACCTAATATATAATTCTAGTAGAAATGCACAAAGGTAAAATATAAATGTTACCAACCTTCTTCACAAATTAGACGATATATGTTACAATAATTAAACATACATTGCAGAATGTCTGGAATTTTTTTACATGAGATTTGCATTATTAATATTGATTAGAGTGTTCCTATTGAATATATGTCTTTAGTTATTGCCTTTGCCTGATCCAGTCGCTTAACTGAAACCAAAAATAGAAATAAAAAATTTAGCATTAAAATTTCACATGTATAAATAATATATTAAAAACTTGAAGGAAAAGGGAATTTTATATTTTATGTTACCTAAGACAATGCTTTTTTAGCACATGGGTTTTCGGATAAATTTTCAACAGCGTCAGCACGGAGAGAGATCGGAGAGGGCAATCGGTCATAACCGCAACGCGAAAGGCCGCAATCGGAGAGAGACCGGAGAGAGAGAGAGAGAGACAGAGATCGTAGAGAGAGACCGGAGAGAGAGAGGGATGGTAACCGGTTGCACCTGCAGCGCGAGGGGGAAGTCGACACATCACATTTGGGAGGCTCAATATTTATGTATTTGTTAGATTTATTTTAGCCTTACAAAAAAATTTAAAAATATGCAATTAAGTCATGCACAAAAGCGGCAACTGCTTGAAATTTGAAAAAAAATAAAGTGCCCTTAAGAAAGAGAATATAATTAGACTGAATTTCAATGATCATAGTTAGGGATGTCAATGGGTATGGGTACCCGAAAAATTACCCGAACCCGAACCCGAATAGGGCGGGTTTACCCGAACTAAATGGATATGGATTCGGGTATGGGTTTTGAAAATGAAAACCCGACGGGTATGGGTACTGGTATGGATTTGTATGTACCCGAACCCGAACCCGAACCCGAACCCGAACCCGAACCCGAACAAATATTATATATATATATATATATTATTTAGTTATTTATATAATATATAAAATATTTAATAGTATTTTAGCCGTTGGATCCAGATCCAACGGTTAAAATTTCAAACCTAACCCCTCAGCCTCCCCCTCCACTTCCTCTCCTCCCCAGCCGCCTCCCCCGACCTCACCGCCCATGGCCCACCTCGCCGTTCGAACATGGGCCCGACCTCCTCCCCCTCCTCGCCCCCCACCCCTCCTCCCCCTCGTCGCTGCCGCCTCCCCTCGTCGCCGCCGCCTGCTAACTCCTCTTCCTCTACCCCTCTGCCGCCAGGCCGCCCTCTCCTCTTCAAGCCCGTCGTCGAGTCAACTACGTCTTCGCCTCCCCCGACCTCGCTGCCCACCTCGCCCGTCCCCTGACCTCCTCTCCTTCGTCGCCCCCCGACCGTCGGGTTCGGGTTTCGGGTACGGGTACCGGGTTTTTTGTCGGGTCGGGCATGGGTACGGTTTTTTAAAACCCGCCGGGTTCGGGTCCGGGTTCGGGTTTTAGTTTAATTGTCGGGTTCGGGTTTTGAAAAACCCGACCCAAACCCGACCCATTGACATCCCTAATCATAGTTGACATGGTTTTCATAGGATATCCAGGATAAAGAGACAGTGGAAAAGAGAATTTATGTTTAGGTGAAAGAACAACCTTACGACCTCGTTTGCTCAATGATGAAATTACTGTAACAATGTCAAGTAAAATATTCACAAATATGTACAAGGATTTTGTGTTGAAAGTTGTAGAAGTAGCCACAATAACCGCAATACATTCTTGGGGAAATACTCGACTAGTAGACATGGCACTAACAAATACTGGTCCTTTATACTTGAAGGTAGTTGGATTGTTTTATGTCCTAAAGTTGTTTGAGCTTACTAGTGGCGACAAGCATATTGCGTTAGTTCCATAGTTGTGTGAACTGTTGTGTGAACATGCTAGATCCATATCCAAGATGGAGTCTCCACTGGTGAACATCCAAATCAGGGATGAGAAATTTTTGTCTATGATGTAAGCCAATTTGGTATTTCATATTGAATTCAATCTAGCTAATTGAGCCTTCGATTGAATCTGTATTTAGTCTAACTGATTGAAGCTAAGCTTATGAACTATAGTTTGAGTTTCAATACAGGCAAATTTAGGATGCAGTTCAACTTTTGTATTCTTGCAAATTACGTTGTTTGAATTTGGTTAATTCTGATTAGATCTATTTGTAACTTTAATTATTTAAGCATTAAGTCCTGTTATTAAAGTGTTAAGGAATCCCTAAAATTGGGGATCCTTGTTCAGGTTTGTTGTTAGGGTTTTGCTTTAATGAGGCTGTATGTGGCGAGAGGTAAGCAGTTTTGGGTATCTATTTGGTGAAAATTTTGAAGTTTTGGAACCTGTATCCCCCTTCCTTTTATGTCAAAGTTGATCTCTACTCATTAATTTTGTTCCTGTTTCATCTCCTCCCTCCCTCATACTCTTTGCCTTATCCAGCATTACCACCATCCTACTTTAAGCTCCACCATATACATGTTTCCTTACCACCATGTCGTACAATCAAAGGCCGGCTGAGTAGTATTTGCCTTACAAGAAACCACGGTGGCCACCCAACAATTAAGACTGCATATTTCCACCAACAAACCAATCAGTGTATCTTTCCTGTGGCATATCTTCAATCCTGGGAGTCTTCCCTTAGATTGGCGCCATTTTACGGACAAATTAACTAGTGCTCCATCTGCTCCCCGAAGCCACACTCGCTCCTTACTGCACTGCCGCCTCCCTCTACCATTCCACAGCCTTGTCCTTATTGTAGCCTATCTTCTACTGTCAAATTCATGTGGCATGCTGGACTATCTGACCATTGCCTCTTAGGGCCTGTTTGGCCAAGCTGCGGAAAAAAGTGCTGTTGAAGAAGTGCAGTAGGAATGAGTGTAGTGCTGTAGGAAAAAGCTATAGAGTGTTTGAGTGATCCTATCCATAAGTATTGTTTAGTACAGAAAGCTGTTTTGCAAAAATTCTGTTAAATTACTGTGAAATGTAAAAAAAATAAAATAAAATAAAAATACATACAGATTCCTCAACAACAAATAGTTTAATATTTATTCTTGAGCTCTCTCTTTTTTTTATTGACATTTCCTCAAAGAAGGAAATAAAATTTATTTTTGAACTTTCACTACATATACCCTGAAAACAAGGGCCACAAGCAATTCAGTGTCCACTCTTGTACTTTTAATATAAAAAATAGTGTAAAAAGAAAAAATTGATAATAGCTAAACAAAGCCTTAACTTTTTATTTTTTTTAATTGAGTTTTAAGTTTGCTAAAGTTGAATTTTTTTTAAGTTTAATGGCTCTATTATCAATGAGCTATTGGTTATTTTAGTTTTATTTGAAAAAAGTATATAAAGTCATTAAATTTCATCAAATCACAGATAAATGTAATAAAATATCTAACATATTTGGCTAAAATGATTTAATTCATAAATAAACAAAAAAACTTAAATCTATGTTAATTAAAAATGTAAGGCTAGGGACTTATTTCAGAGTCTTCTATCGTTGAGGGGGTCTCCATACATTTTACCAAATAAAAATTTTCAGTAATACTAAAAAAAAATATTGTGCGAGAGAGAGAGAGAGAGAGAAAGAGATGGGGGGAGAGAGGATTTCAACTCCCATGCACAACAGAGGAGAAAAGGACGTTTTCCCTTGATATCTATGAAAAGTGTGGGAGAAGCAAGAATTTGTTTAGAAAAAAGTTAATGGGGAAAGTTGCGGCGCACTTTTTCCTATTGCGGCGGCTCCAACCCTGGAGCTCCTATGGTAAAGCTTCGAACCGCTAGTTTTGATTTTTTTTCTTATTGCACTACGAGAATCCCAAGCGGGATATTAGGATGCAACACATTGTTTGGCCCAGCAAAAGCTGGGCCAAACAGGCACTTAATTTGCTTCCTTCAGTCGACCTTCTCTTTTCTGGCGCCCACACCACCCTCTTTCCCATTAATTGGCACCATCGAAGGGTTGTTAAGAGGCCTGACAAACCCTTGGACACAATCCCTTCTCTCCCTTCACTTGTTATTCCAACATCTAGTGGACCCCACCCTTTTAGCTTGCTTGTCGCATTGTGGCAAAGCCGCTAGCTGCTCTCCTTAGCCTCAAACTCTCTTAACTTTTGTAACCGGACCCACATTTTATCGGATTAAAGTTACGCTAGCATTAAAGTTCCCCAAATTGCTTGAGATTCTGAAAAGATTTCACCTTGAGCTTTGATTAAAATATATGTAGTTTCCTTCAAACCCTATGTTGCATCATTTAGGCCCTTCGTTGTCTCAACGGGGAATTAAACAATCTTTCAATTCTGTCTATTCATGATTTGAGTTTAAGGCAAGTGTTTTTCTTTTTCATCAGATTGTGAATGAAATTCCATATTATTTTTTTGGATAATTGGTGATTCTTGAATATGGTCGGACTAGTATTAAATAGGAATATTGGTTAGATAATTGGCAATTTATGTCCAACACATGCTAAAAGTTGGGACTCTCAACAAGTGGTGAGTACCCCCAATCACACAGGAGTTTTGTGATTGCAAAAGAGTTTCAATCATTTAAAATAAGGTGTCTGAGAGCCCCAATCACGTAAATTAAGGTATGATCAGAAAGGGGAATCATTGTATTCTCCGAAGGAAGACTTGCAAGTGATTTAACATTTGGAGGCATGCTTTTCCCCTTTATATCTCTTCAGCCTTTCTTCTCTCTCAGTTTTCATTCTGAAAATAAGAATCTACCATAGAAACTCGTACTACTTTAGAGATATATGTTCTTCAGTAGTTATGCTTAGAAAATCAATTCTAGTAGCCCCTAAACTGTGGTGGTTTGAATTTTTCAAGATGTTGGAGGGAATCAATATCATGTATTTTAACTCAAAAGAAAAAAAGCATGTTAATATATATCTAAATTAAATTCAGACTTTATAATATCAAGATATTGTGGCTTCTAAGACAACATGGCGGAGATTTTAGTGCACTAGGCTTCTTCCAAAATTTTATTCTAGAATTAGACCTGTCAAAATTTTGTTTGTAAAAATAGTCTCTGTTTTGCCATGTGGGTGCCAGCATGGCGGAGAGAGGAAAAAAATGCATGAAAGTGGTGAATGGTTCACCGCATTCGTCAAGTTCTTTTATGGTCCTATGAAAGTGGTGAATGGTTCACCGCTTTTAAAAACGGTAAACCATTCACCGTTTTCTTCCTGTTTTCTTCCATACCCTCTCCTACGTCTCCGCGACGGCGGGTTCGTCGGCGACAGCGGGTGCGTCGACAACGGCACTGTGGCAAAGAGAGAGAGAGGAAGAGAGAGAATGAAAGAATGAGAGAGAGACGGCGATGGCGGCGGCCACGGATGGGGGTGTGAGAGAGAGCGAGATAAAGAGAAGAGGGAACGATGAAAGAATGAGAGAGGGAATCAGAAAGAGGAAAATAATAAAAGCGGTGAACTTGGTTTTAGGAGGACTTATGAAAGCGGTGAATGATTCCGCATTTAAATGCAGTGATTCATTCACCTCTTATATTATTTACTTTTAAAAAAATTCAATCTGATGTATTAGAGGACTATTTTTATAATTATTTTTTTTTACAAGACTATTTTTATAATTTTAATTATCGATAGGATCATTTATAAAAAAGTTCCAACATGGCTGTGATAATGCATATTGAGCAGCTTTTTCTTGGTGTTAAGGCACTAAACAGTGTTTATTTTTATTTAATTTGCTGCTCCCACTTGCCAACCACGTAAAGTATTAGCCCTATAATCTTGTTGTACTAGGCATTGGGGTTGATTTGCTATGAATTTATTGTGTCTTTTAGATTAGCAATTAACATAGTGGGTTGAGGTCATAGTATATCGAGTTTCTTCCTTTTCTACTACTCATTCTTGAAGCGTATCAATTTTCTCACTGTAGTTACTTAATAGAGCTCTTTTTCCATTGTCGACTACCTGAATGTCAAATCCATGATATGCTATCTTACTGTTTCCTTGTATCTTAAGTATTCTTTGGAAATTTTCCGAAGTTTCTTCACTCTGTGATTGCCTAGATGATATTAACAGCTAGTCCGTAGATTGTAGGAAGTATTTGTAAATTTGACTAGTTCAAAGAGTTATGTGAACCTTTTTTTCCTTCAAATATCAACTCTTTTATCTGAATCATTATCCAGCTTAGAGGTGTTAGAAGGGCTTGAAGAACCTTTTTCGCCCACCACAAACCTGTACCTATGCAACTTGATTTGGCATGAAAAGTTGGTAATCCTTTCCTGAGCCAACTTAACCTGTAGTGTGCAAAACCTGGAGCTACCTGAAAAACAAATGATTCACATTTGGTCAACCATAAACGTGAACAATTCGAGGTTGAAGAGGATGAAAACCTAAAACAAGTTGAATTCATAGCGACTTGAAACCAAAGTAAAGTTGAGGTGACTCGCATTTAGAACAGCATGGGGTAGAACAAAATTGCCTGAATTAGAGACAATAAAATGTGATACAGATTCAGTATTAGGGAGGAAGCTCGGAAAAGGTTAAGATCTGGTCTAATAGAGGTTCCTTTTCAACTGGCCATCAAGTTTCCAATGTTGGTGATAATCCACTGCTCGTCACAGACGAACTCAAGAGAATGAGAGATTACCATAGCGAGGGGACGGATTTATAGAAATTAGTGGCGTTAGCATAGCTAGGGGATGGATTTTTAGAGACTAATGGTCAGTGGCTTATATATGATATAACTTGTTACAACATTTGTAATATTTACTTTAGACATTTAGTGCTTGCTGAAATTTGTATCAGCCATTCCCTCATGTCTATGTCGATTTAGTAATCAAAAATAATTTTAATAGAATTGATTATTGATGTTTAAAAAATTTTGGTTACTTAATTGTGTCCTCCTAAGAGCCTAAATTAAGTTTTTTTAGTGATTGACCATCTGTAATACTAAGAAATGTTGCATAGAGCTATTTGATTTTTCTCATCTTACATGTATTAATACTTTCCTGCAACTCGAATGCGCATCATATATTTGATACTGGATCCCTGAAAGAGGATGCCGGTCAAAAAAATACAAGATCATTAATAATTATGAATTTTTTGGAATGGATATTCTTCGTATAGTAAATATGTTAAAGAAGTACGACTATCAAGATGTTCTGAAATAAATTCAAGTGGACTTATAATACAAAAAATAAACAATAAGCTATCATAAAGGGCAAGACACACTATTCAATTACTTTAGAGTACATAGTTTGTTGGAGATCTTTTGAATTATCCAAGTAGTGAGTTTAGTCTATGCATGTTTTGGCATTAGCAATCATACCTAATAGCTAACGGAATAGAAGGATTGTTTGGAAAAAGAAAATTTACTGGTTAGAATCCTACTGATTATTGCAAATTACAATAACTACTAATGGGCAAAAATTTGCCTTTCCTGGCAGCCTTGACCAATTTGGTAGTCATTTTGGAGTTATGTTTGTGTCGTACTGCCATGCTAGCACCCTCTTGCTACAAACATCAACATGAGATACTAGGAGGCTGAAGCAGGCAATCTGAAACTCAAAAGAACCAAAAGTAGAATAACTGGGAATGTGGAATGGAATAATTCTGAACGACTAGCATCCGAGGTGACCCACGCCTGGCACCTGAGGTGGTCCATTCTTTTTTCTTAATCAGACCCAGTAGTGTTATTTATTGCAATGAGAGTGGTATTATTGAGACATTGATTAGTGAAAACTTCGCCTCAACGAACATGTTCGACACTAACTTACAATTTCTCAATTAAGTAATTTAATTTACAATCATCAAGTCGAACATTTGATTAACAGTTTATTTGCAAGTGATGTACATGGAAAATTCAAAAGCTAAAGAGTATAGTTTAGTTCAACAATTTTCCATTTGTATCCTGGAGCTGAAAATTACCCGCGGCGTGATGATTTACAGGTCCGTCAAACTCTTGAAGAGCGATTAGCTGTTGCAAGTGAAGAGATAGCATCTGCTGAGAAGGAAAAGCTCGAAAAGGAAGCATTGGCACGCGAGGCGCTCCAGGAACAGGAAGTTTTGATGAATGCTTCGGTGGAAGAGTCGAAGAAACTGCAGCAAGAAGCAGAGGAGAACACCAAGGTACTTGTACTTCATAAATGCTGTGTATGCATGGAATACATTGATCTATTGACTGTTAGTAAATGGAATGAATCAGTTAGCATGCCTAATAATATAATGTTGATTTGGTACAGCTGAGGGACTTTCTAATGGAACGCGGTCGTTTGGTTGATTCGTTACAGTAAGTTTTCATGTTGACTTCGCTTATTTGATGTGCAAATGGATATCCAGGCCTACTTTATCATCTTATTTATAAACTGAATCTGTAGATGCTTGTCATTAACGCTAAAAATTTTATTCACAGATTTTCTTTGCTTCATAAATTTTTGCTACATGGTTGAATTCTCCATCGGTTATCTTTTTAATGTTCTCTACAAGATTCTTTGTATTTTCTCTTCATTCTTCTCGAGTCCTGGATGGACTTTTGGAAATTAATATAGTATTTTATTCTCTTCATTCGCAGAGGTGAGATAGCAGTGATGTGTGAGGATGTCTTATTACTAAAAGAAAGAGTAGATGGACGCGTGCCGCTGAGTAAATCACTGCAATTGATGGCATCCAGTTTGTCATCTTCATCGAGCTCATCTTTTCGCAATAGTAGATGCTCATCAGATGGGGTTGTCCCACCTACCATATCAGCCGACAATCATGTACGGAGGATCGATAAAGAGAGACCCGTTTCACAGAAGCTTAATATTAGTGAAGGAATAGAATCTGCGAAAACCGATGGCAGGATTCACCGGAACACTTCTGAGGATGGCTGGGAGCTTTGTGAAGAGGACTGGTTGAATGGGAAGCCCTGAAACGACATACAAGAATAACTGAAGGAAATCTTAAACGTTTTGCATTGGGATGTTTTGTAGGATAGATTTCTGGACATGTCTGCGTAGAATACCATAATACTGGGTCTTCAACAACATCAGAGACTGGAAGTTATTGCTGCCTATTTAGTTGGGCATATTTAGCTGTAAATAAGATGTCGACACAGTAGTTGATCATTGTGTGACCGTAGCTTTGCATGCTATGCATAGTTTAACTTTGCATGTTATGCACAATTTGATATAATAGTTTACAGTTTTACTAGAGATTATGCCGTACTAAATTCAAGGTAGAGTGACGTTTCCGAGAGTGCTATCCACAAACTAGCCTAGCTATTGTTTGTTCTTGTCGTTTGTTATCTTATATGCTGTTATCTTTTTAATCTTGGTGGGGGAGGATCAAGGCATAAAAGAGTTGTCATATTTTCCTCTTTATAAAACTATTCGTATTATCTAAACTACTATTTATCTAAACTGCAAGTAAGAATGATTATAAATGTACCGCTGTATAATTTTTACTGGTGTTCTTATATTTTCTGAATTTGCTGAGGTAATGCTTTGTTTAGCCTTCTTTTTTTTTTTTTTTTTTTTTTTTTTTTTTTTTTTTTTTTTTTTTTTCTAGTCTAGTCTTCTTTTAAAAAATATTCTTAATCTAGTTTTATTTTTATAGATTAGAAAAAAAAAAGTTAATAAATTTTATATAGATTTATATATTAATAAATTGGGTGAGAGATTATATTTTTCTCTTTCCTCTCCCATTTCCCAAGACCTCTATCTCACTCACTCTCTTTCTCTCTCTCCTCCCCAACCACACACCTCTCTCTCTCTCTCTCTTTCTCTCTCACAGACCCCCCTCCCCAGCGAAACCCTCTCTCCTCCCTCCCCACCAACACACATGCACGTGTATACACAGACGCACACATTCTCTCTCTCCCCACTCCCACACACTCTCTCTCTCTCTCTTCTATATTTAATAATAATTATTATTTTTTATAATAATAATTAAATTTATTTATTAATAATAAATAGTATTATTACTAAATTATAATTTTTTTTATTATTACTATTGTTATTACTAGTACTTAATTTGATTATATGACATTATTAAACATCCAATAGAAATACATACTCAAAATACGTAGTATAAAAATAAAAGTGATATAACTACATATTAGATATGATATAAAGCTGACCGCACTTGATATAAAATATAATTTTACTACACACTTGATTTGATTATAGAACTGATATGATTATATTTGACATAAAGTTGATTATGTTTGACATAACATTTGACTTGACTACACTTCTGACACGATATAAAAATAATACGACTATACATTATGTAAAAATAAAAGTGATATAACTATATATTAGATATGAAATAAAGTTGACTATATTTGATATAAAATTTGACTTAACTATACACTGGATTTAATTATAGAACTGACATGACTATATTTGACATAAAGTTGATTATATTGAAATAACATTTGACTTGACTACACACTTGACATGAAATATGAATAATATGACTATACATTATGCAAAAATAAAAATAATATAACTATACATTAGATATGATATAAAATTGATTATATTTAATATAAAATTTGACTTGACTATACACTTGATTTGATCATAGAACTGATATTACTATATTGACATAAAGTTGACTATACTTGATATAAAATTCGGCTTGACTACACAATTGACATGATTATAGAGCTGATATGACTATACATTGCACAAAACTCTAGGGATGCTATGACTATAACTTGCAAATTTTGATTTTAATATTTAAAAAATTAAACTTCTCTATAAATAGTTGAACTTTGTTAATTCCAACCTGACTCTCTCATTCTTCTCTTCTTTATACATTATAGAATATACTCATTTCTCTTCCACTTCTCTAGTTTTCACTACATATCTCATTTATATAATCTAAAGGGTTCCAAAAGTATCAGTTGCTCTAGATCGGATTTGTGAAGACCATTTGTGCTTCTCTGGAATTTTCTAAGCAGATCTTTTCTACACGTTTGGTGTTATTTTGTTGGTATGTTTTTTATTTCATAATTCATTTTTTAAATAAATTATACTAATTTTTGCGTATAATTTATCTTATATCGATTTATTTCAAAATATAAATTTTTTCATATGGCGCATCAACCAATTCTAATCTTCTTATATTTTGATAGAAATATTATGCATGGTCCCGAAAGAGTTGATTATAATGGTCCTGATCCAAAAACTATTTGGATTTCTCGTACTTTAAGTTTTAATGTATTAAAATATGAAATTTATAGGCAAACCAAATGAGATCAAGATTATTTTAATATAAAAATTAATGGGAGATATCAAGTCGGCGGGAGAAATAGACTTCATTTTATGCTCATTCCTATCATCGATGACTCTTCTTTGCATGGCTTTATTGAAACGTTCCAAACAGAACATGCGTGCACTATATCTTGAGAAAATTAGCAAGACGCATGTTGGCATAGATCCATCACAAACATCAATGTCCTTTGATTTGCAAAATCCTCAAAGAGATTATTATATGCCATTTAGTTCACAAAATATGGACGAAGGTCCATCTCAACCATTATCGTTTCCATATTCTGGAACTGCTACATCAAATAATGAGAATAGTGATGGTGAACAAAATAATTATGAGGCTACCGAATTGTTAGGAAATACTAATATAGGCCAAATGTATGATATAATAATAAATGAGGATAGAAATCAACTTTACGACGGTGCTTTTGTGAATAATGAGTTAACTATTGATAACGACGAAGAACTCGACATTGATAGGTTAGAAGAGTCAGATAGTCCTATAGTACCTCGGGCAGCTACAACAATTGAATTTGAGGATATTCAGTGGGTTGATAATGCAGTAGTGAAAAATTTTGCAACACAATCTATGTCAGAAATGAGCAATTACGAATTGTATAATGGTCAACAATTTTAGACAACATTCGTTGCAACATGCTGTGAAAATGTTCTCTTTACAACACCATAGGGAGATTATAATTGATCATTCTAGCACCAAGCTATTTTCAGTGATGTGCAAGTTTACTCCAGAATGCAAATGGAGTCTTCGTGCTAGCATCCCAAAAAATAAAAACTATTTTAAGATCAAGACCTTAATAGGCCCTCATACTTGTGTAAATGCCTTAGTTGATCGTGACCATAAACAATTAGACTCTACTGTAGTCGCGCATCATATAGAAGGAATGATAAGAAAACAGCTTAATTTGAGTCCAGCTACAATTGTTGAGGCTATAAAATCTTTTTATAATTATGAGATATCTTATAAGAAGGCATGACTTGCAAAAAGAAAAGCAATTGAACTACTTTTTGGAGGGCGGAAAGAATCATATGCTGCACTACTACTATTTATGGCGGCATTACAAAAATCTAATTCAGGAACAGTTGTCAAGTGGATTACAGAACTAAGCACTCAGGTTAGAAAGGAAGTATTTAAACGTGTTTTTTGGACATTTGGCGCATCAATTGAAGGTTTTAATAATTGTAAACCAGTTATTAGTATAGACGACACATTTTTATATATAAAGACACAATGCTTATTGCTGTTGCCCCTGACGTTAATGACCAATTATTTTCACTTGCTTTTGCGGTGGTTGAAGGAGAAAATAATAACAGTTGGGGATGGTTTATGGCCTGCATCAGAGAGTATATTACTGATTATTTCTGATCGTCATGCAGATATAATGAATACAATGAATGATCAATATAATGGTTGGATAGAGCCATTTGCTTATCATCGTTTCTGTATGAGACACTTTGCCACTAATTTCTATAGTCATTTTCGTGACAAGTCATTGATGAACAAAGTTAAAACAATTGCTATACAAAAAAAAATTCGAAAGTTTGAGAAGTCTCTAAAGGAGCTGATACAAGTAAAACCTGATACTGAAGAGTGGATTAATAGTTGACCTCGTGACAAGTGGGCGCTTGCATATGATGGAGGTCGTCGGTACGGTGTGATGATCACAAACTTATATGAAATTTTTAATAATGTTCTTAAAGGAGTTCGCAGTTTACCAATAACAGCAATTGTTGAACTTACTTTTTATCGCGTGAATAACTATTTCATTGAAAGACAAAAAGTTGTAGAGAGACTTACTGGAGAAGGGCAAAAGTGGAGTCCAAAAATTCAAAATATTCTTTATGAAAAGCGAGAAAAAGCAAATGGCCATATACTAACAATATTCCATCATAGGCCTGGAGTATACCAAATTCAGACAAAAACTGATTACATATGCGGACGTCGAAAAGGAGGAAAAACTCAAATTGTAGACTTAGGGAATTGGAGTTGTTCATGTCAGAAGTTACAAATTTATCATTATCCTTACTCTCATATTTTGGCAGCCTGTTCTGCACGTGCAATAGACTATCAATCTTTTATTGATAAATATTACTCTGTTGAGGCACTAACAATTACATGGCCTCCTAGATTTAATCACATACCAGATAAGGATTATTGGCAACTATATTCTAGTTCTATCTTAATTCCAGACGAGTCTATACGGAGGTCAAAGAAGGGTTGTCCAAAATTAGCGCGGATTTGTAATGATATGGACATAAGAGAAAAGAAAACAGATTATATATATGGAATTTGCAAACAGAAAGGACATAATAGGCGAAAATGCCCCAATCGAAACCAATCAGGTGATATCAAGTATTGCTACATTACTTCATATATTACTTAAAAATATAGTTCATAACATTTTTTTTTATACAAATACTTCACAATAATATGAAACGATTTTCATCGGGAGCGAGAGATGACATAAAAGATCATAAACATTAAGCAGAAAGAAGTAAGAACGACTTAAATTAAGTGAATGTAATGTGATTTTATGTATGAACACTTAATATTTTTGTATGACTGTATTTTTTATTTTCAATTTCTACTGAACACTTAGTTTTTGTGTACTTAGCTTATTATTTTTAATATCTAATTAAGTTATTTTAATTTATATGAAGAAATCATTTAGTAATAATATGATATATGATTAGTCATTATTATTATTATTGTTATTATTAATTATTAATTATTAATTATTAACTGTAACTATTTGATTACTATTGACTTGTATAATCAAATTAAGCACTAGTAATAATAGTAGTAGTAATAATAATAAATTATAATTTAGTAATAATACTATTTATTATTATTAATGAATAAATTATTATTATTATTATAATAAAAATTAATTATTATTAAATATTGGAGAGAGAGAGAGTGTGTGTGAGGGTGGGGAGAGAGAGAATGTGTGTGTGAGCATACGTGCATGTGTGTTGGTGGGGAGGGAGGAGAGAGGGTGCTTGCTGCCTAAAAGCCGCACCCTCAAATTCTAGAACTAACCTTATTTTAGCAGAGAGAGGGTGCATGTGTATTGGTGGGCTCAGAAAATTATCCATCAAATTCTAGAACTAGTTACTTCTCTAGCACTCTTTCAACAAATTATTACCAACATAGCCTTATTTTCAAAATATTTTCTAACCTAACCTTATTTACACTAATTATATAAAAAATTATAAAAAAATATTTTTTAGCAGTAAGTAGGAGAGTAAAATGGTTTCTCTCCTCTCCCTCTATTCGCTATTAAAAGCCGCCGCGGCCATTGCAGCTACCCGCCACCCACGGCTGCCGTCCTCCTCTCCACCCTCCGTCCTCACGGCTGCCGTCCATCACCGCCACCCCGGCAGCTACCCACCTCCCTTTTCTCCTCTCTCTCTTTCTCCCTCTCTCCACCCCCTCCCTCCTCACTGCTGCAGCCCACCGACACCGGCGTGCCACCCCCCTCCATGTTACCTCTCCTCAGCTCATCCTCCGGTAGTGGTGGGTGGCTGGGCGGCGGCGAGGAGTGGCACGCAGCAGCGAAGAAGGGGGAAGAGGGGAGGAGAAGAGAGAGAAAACTCCTCTCCCCTAATTAGTAATAAAAAATTATTTTGTATGAATACTTTGACTAATTAGTATAAATGAGGTTAGATTAGAAAATATTTTAAAAAAGAGACTATGTTGGGAATATTTTTTTAGAAGAAAGCTATTTTAGGTATTAGCTCCAAATTCTACAGGAGCAAGTTAATATAAAAACTAACTCTATCACCGTCACAAAATGTTGCTCTCCACCCAAGAATGATGCCTAGTGTTTTATTCCATGATGCATTGTAGTCGCTATAATAGTTGTTGTGGTGTTCAGGGGTTGTGGTCGTGGGAAGAAGTGATTTTGTTAATTAAAATAGCGTTTGTGATCTCGGTGATGGAAGCAACTCTTGTAATTATACATGCTTCCATATCAATGACTAATATTAGTTCAGTCATGTGCTCATATAATCTCATTAAATAAGCTATTTTTATTGTTAGTCTGCGAACTGCTGGTGTAACGCTCCAATAGTCCCACATTGGATGAAAACATAATTTTGATTAGAATATATAAGTCTCATACGCTAGTAATAATAACTGGGCTTAAATATTTTGAGCCATGTATCAGAGCCGAATACCAGTTGGAAGTGTGAGAGCTAAGTGCCACACCAATGGTCTATATGTCTGTTATCGGGTTTGGACGTGATTGGAATATATGAGGTCTCGCACCTTAGTAATAATAACTGGGCTTAAGCATTTTGCGCCGGTGGTTCGGGTCCAACGAGTTATTAATGCTAGCGTGTAGGGTCGTTACAATTGGTATCAGAGCCATATACCTGTCGAAAGTGTGAGAGCTAAGTGCTATATGCGGGACAAAATGCTACACCTACGGGTTTGGTGGGAGCCACCTCTTGAACCCGTAGGAGCCACCTCTAGAATCTCATATCCCCTGGTAATTCTTATTTGCATCTGTGATCCGATTTGGACATGACGAGAACATCAGGGTCTAAACAGGGGGAGTTTGTAACGTCCCGATAGTCCCACATCGAATGGAAAAATGATTCTGATTAGAATATATAAGTCTCACACGCTAGTAATAATAACTGGGCTTAAGCATTTTGGGCCGGTGGTTTCGGCCCAACGAGTTATTATTGCTAGCGGGTCGGGTCGTTACATTTTTATGTGACATCCCAATAGTCCCACATCGGATAATGTGGGAGAGTGTGATGGGTTTATAAGTGACGGACACACTAGTAATAATAACTAGCTAGCCTTAAGCATTTTGGGCCGGTGGTTTAGGCCCAATGTGTTATTATTGCTAGCGGTTATTACTAAGTTGCGAGGCCTCATATATTCCAATCACGTCCAAACCCGATAACAGACATATAGACCGGAATTATCAGGTTACGGGTTCAAGAGGTGGCTACCACCAAATTCGTTGGTGTAACACTTTGCCCCGCATGGCACTTAGCTCACACATTTCCAACTGGTATTCGGCTCTGATATCAAATAACGACCCGACCCGCTAGCAATAATAACTCGTTGGGCCCGAACCACCGGCCAAAAATGCTTAAGCCCAGTTATTATTACTAGCCTGTGAGGCCTCATATATTCTAATTAAAATTATTTTCCTATCTGATGTGGGACTATTGGGGAGGGGCGTTACAAACTCTCCATGTTTAGACCCTGATGTTCTCGTCAGGTCCAAACCAGATCACAGACAGACATATCAGAATTACCAGGCGATGTGAGATTCTAGAGGTGGCTCCTACGGATTCACAAAATAATTTCTCAATCAGATAATCAAAGGATAAAATAGAGCATATTAAAAACTGAATTTATAATCATAAGCTTTTTCATGTCAAAAGAACTTGATGAAAGAAATGTAATGTCAAGATGCTAAGTTTATACATCAAAATTATTGAGAATCAAAAGTAAAAAAAAGATTAGCAATAATGACGAAAATAACAAAACTAGAATCTTAACTGGATTAGTTGTAGCTCATGATCAAACAAATAACAAAGATTGGCCAAATGGATGACTAAGAAGGATATATATGAGGTCAAACGTATCATTAAGATAGAAATAAGGAATTTCAATTACAATTACATACAATATTAAGAAGAATAGATCTAATCGAATATTCTCAAAGCCAAAGTATAGATTAATTGGTGAGAGAACACAAGAATGGAAGAACATAATCAAAATTTTAACCTTCCAAAGCCAAAAGTCTACCCCTCTCACACATTCTCGCATGTCTAAGATGAACCTTATTATCCTATTGCTCAATTTCTACAAACCCTATGAAATAGGGTGATTCTTTTTATTGTGATTGTATTTAGATCAACTTTTAAATGATTTGCCTCATGCAAGTTGTGTTAAACCTTTCTATTAAGATTAACTCCTTCATATAGCTTTTTGTCTGTCCTCGCATGATGGATATGTCGTAGTAGATTTTAACTGGTTGATTCAAGGAAGATTGGGAATACAATTGAGATTATAAGTTATTCGATTCTTGATTCTCTAGACTCTATAACTATTAATAATCTGTATGTATCTTATCGAGGTTGCAGTATGTTCTTGGTTTGATTCTCTAGACTCTATAACTATTAATAATCTGTATGTATCTTATCGAGGTTGCAGTATGTTCTTGGAAATTTAATTCTATGTTTGTGTATGAAATAAGTGGTTAGATTATATTTTGCGCATTTTTTTATAGCGATTGGCATGTGACGTTGATATTAGAATATTAAGCTGAAATATTATAACGACCCGTCCCGTTAGCAATAATAACTCATTGGACACAAACAACCGGCCCAAAATTATTAAACCCAGTTATTATTACTAACGTGTGAGGCCTCATATATTCTAATTAGAATTACTTTTCCATCCGATGTGGGACTATTGGGGCGGGGCGTTACAAACTCCCTTGTTTAGACTTTGATGTCCTTGTCAGGTCCAAACCAAATTACAGACAGACAGACCAGAATTACCAAGCGACGTGAGATTTTAAAGCTGGCTCCTACGAGTTCAAGAGGTGGCTCCCACCAAATCCGTTGGTGTGGCACTTTGCCCCACATAGCACTTAGCTCACCAAGGCTCCCACCAAATCCGTTGGTGTGGCACTTTGCCCCACATAGCACTTAGCTCACCAAATCCGTTGGTGTGGCACTTTGCCCCACATAGCACTTAGCTCTCACACTTCCGGCTGGTATTGGTCTCTGATATTAATTGTAACGGCTCTCACACTTCCGACTGGTATTGGTCTCTGATTTTAATTGTAACGACCCGACCCGCTAGCAATAATAACTCGTTGGGTCCAAACCACTGGCCCAAAATGCTTAAGCACAGTTATTATTACTAGCGTGTGAGGCCTCATATATTCTAATCAGAATTATTTTTCCATCCGATGTGGGACTATTGAGGGAGGATAACTTCTTGTTCTTGCTTGTGTTTCTTGGCTTCAGCGGGTAAGAGCACGTACACGCACTTGACCAAAGGGGACTAGCACTTCTCCTCCGCTGAGGAGCTGTTCCTGCTAGAAGCAGGGGATGTCAGGAATGGTGGGAGATCAGGAAAAAGAAAAAAAAAAAGAAGAATTTACCTATTCATAGAATGTGAAAATATTCATCCACACTCATGAAGTTCATCAATCAGTCATGGAGCTCTTCGATTTCTTCTGTCTATAGAAAAAATTTAGAATGCAGTAGTTATATTGCTAATTTGCCATCCTCAACCAACAAATAGCTTTCCTGGAGTTCATCCATCACATCATGATCTTCTTTTAAAAAAATACTTTTATTGTACTTTTTTCTTAAAAAAGATGTGATTAGCTGAATATAAATGATATGATGTAACTGCTATATAATAAACTTCCTCCTCCTATATATATATATATATATATATATATATATATATATATATATATATATATATATAGAAAGTCAGCTAACAGTAGTCTGATGACCTCAATTTTTGCTTCAAAGAGTTGTACATTGCCGATTGGATATCAGTCTATTGTCGTTTCTTCCCACAGTTCTGTAGGAAAGAAAGAAAATGCGAAGGACTGGTCAGTGGTTGTGGTAGTGTTGGGTGTTGGCTGTGGATTGATGGCAGCATAGCATCACTTGCAATATATGTTACCAACGAGAAATTAGTTTTTTTGGCAGTAATAATGATGAGATACTAGTGTACAGTCGTAACAACATGGATATGATGGGAGTGATAAACTAACAATGGCCAGCATTTTGCAGCGAGATTCTTTTTTAAAAAAAATATAAATCTAAGATGGAGAATTATATTGCCAACGTATCATATAAGAAATTTTTTTTTTTTTTTTCATCACTTCAAAATTGGATCATATAGGAGGCATTATGGTTATATCACTTTTAAATGACATTTTCTTCCGCAAAGAGTGAACTATTTTCATCATTTAAATGTAAACTGAGTGTATACCTTAATTACTACAAAATTGAAGACTTTAAATGTGTTCTATAGTATGCAAAAGATAAACTCTAATTTTTGTGAAATAAGCTGTGTCCTAAAACTCAACTTATATGATTCAAAATTAGAGTTTAATTAGTTAAACATGTTCGATGGTATGAAAAAAAAAATCTATATATTAATTAAATATTATAAATTTCAGACGCATCTATGATATCATCTATATAAACCTATGAATTCTCATATCCTTAAGCTGATGTGGCGCAATCCCCTTAATTTGGGGGTGTGGGTCCCATTAATTTTTTAATTTCTTTTAATTAATTGATTTTTTTTATTTAAAAAGCTTGGAATATGAAGAGTCATATATATTAATAGAAGAAAATGAAAAGTCATATTAGAATATGAAATGTCATTTTAAAGTCTATATAAAGGGTTGCACTCATACTCATTTTGGATGAATAAGAAATGATATACTAAATACTATTTATTTTGTCTCAAGAAAATTGTCCGCATCTGCCTGTAACGATTAACCATATTTGACAGATTCTTCTTTGATTTGAATTTGATGCTTTGTTTATTTACTTAGATTTTTTTACTGTATAGCATATTTTAAATTACGTGGGATTCGACTCTTCCAATTTGAGATAATTTTTTTTTAGAATTTCTATATATTTTAATATTTGTTTTCATTATTTTGGCTACTATATTATAAATTTTTATGTTTATTTTTGTTTACAAATCATATTGTCTCCATTATATAATGATTTGATTGTGTTGGAAATTTTGATGGATTTGTTTATATTGGATTTTAGAATTTTTGAAATGATTAATTATTACGCAGCTTAATGCTATACTTAGCGAAATATAATGGATATGTTGTAATTTGTTTGCTAAATATATTTTCTATTATTTTTGATTAAATCTACACGTCACTACCTAATAATAAGACATTTATATAAAGTTCTCGGAAATAGATGTGGTTTGATACCTATCGTGATGCTTCAGTGTTAAAAATTAGAATATTCAAAAAAAAATATTCTTCATACTTTTCAATATAGTTTAAAATTACTAAAACTTTTAAAGTAAATGTGTTCTACTCTCAATAAAATAACTTATAGAAAAAAATTTAAAAAATTATAATATATCTACCCGCCGCATCGCGCGGGTCACTAAACTAGTAACTTATGATTTTGCAACACAGTCCATAACGCGCCCTGCATCAAATTCCTAAAAAGTAAGTCCAAAAGGTCTACATATTATTATTATAGAAAATCTCGGGCACATCAGTTAGATTAAAATTTATAATTTTCTAATTTAGCGCATGATGCATGGGAATACGTGTCGGCAATATTTGGCTGGGTCAATCTCTCGTGTGTGCGTATTTTTGGGATTACGTGTCGACAATATTAATTTGGCTGGGGGTCAATCCCCAACCTCCTCTGGGCTGGGTATCGGGTATCTACATGCGTTAGGGTGGGGGCGTTATGGGGGCTTATACGCACCGGGCTTGTGGGACAAAGTCCAAAGAAAGAAACAAAAACTACAAATGCATCAATTAGTTGGAACTTAAAATATTTAAATATTTCATCATGTAGTTTATAGTGCACCATTCGTTATGCATTGCACTCCTAAAATCTGTTGGGAGAAGAAAGAGATCTAAATTCTCTCACTATGCAAGATCAAATGGAAATGACCTAAAATAGATTAATTCCAATCATACTATACCACAAAGAGAGCAATAATAAATTAAGCAAATATAAACCAACCAAAAATCAAATACCAAATTTACGTGGAAACTCTAAAAAGGGAAAAACCACGGGGCCACCTCCAAACAACTCCACTATATGAAATGGAATGAGTACAATTTCTCTCTAGTCACTACAGGAGACATGGATTACAAGAACAAAAGCTATTGCTCCAAATAAAGAGAAATATTGGAGAGAGATCTCATCACCAATGTTGCTTATGAACCACCTCCCAAGAAGACCTCCCGACAAGGTAATCGGGCTCCTTCGGCTTTCCCACGAACCCGGCTTCAAAAACTTCTCTAACAAGCCTAGCAATGGTGACCTCCAATAGCTTCTTCTTCTCTACCCCATTTTCTCCTCTTTCTTTTTGCAAGAGAAAAATAGAGACTTTCTCTCTCTATCTCATCCCAAGCCCTAGTCTAAGAGACCCATATGAATAAGTGGAGAATAAATCTTGGCCCAACTATTTAGCCCATGAGCCCAAATGGCTCCAACATAACCCAACAAAATGGGTCCAATAAAATATGTGCACTTTTGCACATAACTCCCTCATAAGGAGGGATACCACAACAAACTTTCCCTCCCGACTCATGAGGAGATTTTCCTATCCAAGCGAATCGTCATCCCGGTCATACTTGTACATAGTTTATGCTTCTCCTTAGATAAAGCCTTTGTCATCATATTCGATGCATTTTTATCGGTGTGGATTTTTTTCAATTGCCAACAACTTCTTCTCAAGAACATCGCGTATCCAATGATACCTTACATCAATGTGTTTACTTCTACAATGAAAACTTGAATTCTTGGACAAGTGAATGACACTTTGACTATTACAATAGATAACATACTTACTTTGATTTAGCCCAAGTTCACCGATGAACCGCTTTATCCATAATATTTTCTTGCAAACCTCGTCGATAGCAATGAATTCTGCTTCCGTAGTAGACAAGGCCACACATTTTTGCAACTTTGATTGCTATGATATAGCTCAACCGGCAAAAGTAACCAAATAGCCCGAAGTAGACTTTCTTGAGTCGACATCACTGGCCATATCCGCATCCGTATAGCCTTCTAGTACGGGTTCTCCCTTTCCAAAGCATAAACATAATTTTGAAGAACCTTCTAAATATCTTAAAATCCATTTCACCGCCGCCCAATGCTCTTTGCCGGGATTTGCAAGAAATCGACTAACTACACCAACCGCATGTGCTATGTTCGGTCTCGTGCACACCATGACATACATTAAGCTTCCAACCGCCGAAGCATAAGGAATGTTTCTCATTTCCTCTTTTTCCTTGCTACTTGATGGACATTGCTTGAAACTCAATTTAAAATGAGAAGCAAGTGGTGAACCAACTATTTTAGCATTAAACATACCAAATATTGTAAGCACCTTTTCAACATACCTTTCTTGTGACAACCATAGTGTTCTAATTTTCCGATCACGATAAATTCTCATGCCCAAGATTTGTTGTGCCGGACTCAAATCCTTCATAGAAAAGGCCTTACTCAATTCTTGCTTCAACCAAGAAATCCTTTTAACATCTTTACCAACAAGCAACATGTCATCAACATATAAAAGAAGCATGAGAAATCATCATCACCAAATTTTTGCACATACACACAATGATCACAATTAGATCTTGTGTACCCATGATTTTTCATAAAAGAGTCAAACCTTTTATAACATGCTCTAGGTGCTTGTTTTAGGCCATATAGACTTCTTTTCAACTGACAAACCATATGCTCTTTATCATTGACTTGACAACCTTCCGGTTGTTCCATGTATATCTCCTCCAAGCTTCCATGAAGAAATGCCGTTTTTACATCCATTTGCTCAACCTCCAAATCCATACAAGCGGCTAAGCTCAAAACAATTCGAATAGATGATATTTTCACTACCGGAGAGAAGATCTCATCAAAGTCAATGCCCTTCTTTTGTGCAAAACCATGCACAACCAATCTTGCTTTGCATCATGGTTGTTCATTCGTTTCCTCATTCTTCAATCTAAACACCCATTTATTTTTGAGTGCTTTCTTTTCTTTTGGCAAAAGAACCAAATCATAGGTGCAATTCTCATGCAAAGAGTTCATCTTCTCTTGCATTGCTTCCAACCATTTCTCTTTGTCTTTACCAAGAATGGCCTCATCAAAACTCTCCGGTTCTCCCCCATCGGTGAGTAATACATACTCATTTGGGGAATATCTCGTTGATGGTTGCCTCTCCCTTGTTGATCTTCTAACATGTACTTTGGTGTCTTCATTTGGAGCACTAACATCATCAACATGTGTTCCACCATCATCTTCATTTGCACCTCCATCATTTTGAACATCACTTTTGTTCTTCTCCATTTGCATCTAGCTCCTCAACGCCCCCCATCATCAAGCACTACGAGTGGAGATCTTGTAGTAGAGTCCGGTAACTCGTCATCAACACCATTTGATGCATCTCTTGGTTTTTCTTTTAATTTCATCACATCTTCAATATTTTCATCTTCTAGAAAGACAACATTTCGGCTTCTAACAATTTTCTTCTTTTCGGGATCCCATAATCTATAGCCAAATTCCTCATTGGTATAACCCACAAAAATACATGGTAAAACCTTCTCATCTAGCTTTGACCTTTCCTCCTTTTGAACATGCACATTAACTTTACATCCAAACACCTTTAGATGAGAATAAGAAATATTTTCTTGAGTCCATACCCTTTCCGGAATATCACCATCCAAAGGGATTGAAGGAGACCGATTGATCAAGTAAACCGCCGTTCGAACCGCTCCCCCGCAAAATGTCTTGGCTAATTTAGACATAGATAGCATGCTTCAAACCTTTTCAACAATGGTTCAATTCATCCTTTCCGCTGCTCCATTATGTTGCGGTGTATGTGGAACGGTTCTTTCATGCCGAATGCCATACTTATTGCAATAGGAAGTAAATTCTTTGGAGGTATATTCTTCTCCATTATCGGTTCGAAGTCACTTCAAAAGCTTCCCAGTCTCCTGCTCCACCTTGGCATGAAATATTTGAAAATAATTAAAAACTTAATCCTTGGACCTCAAGAAATAAACCCAAACTTTTCTAGAAGCATCATCAATGAAGGTAAGAAAAAAAATATTTCCACCAAGAGATTTGACCTCAATAAGTCCACATACATCGGAATAGACTAAGTCTAAAAGATCTCTACTTTTCTTTGAAATAGAACTTGCAAAAGAAACTCTATGATGCTTTCCAAATAAATAATGTTCACATGATTTAGAAAACGCACCTTTGAAGTGAGGAAGAATAAGTTTCCTTGCTAAAATTTGCATTCCTTTTTCACTCATGTTCCCAAGCCTTCTATGCCACAAATCCAGCTCCGAATCATCCATAGCCGCAATAACACTTCCATCTATATGTGCACTTGTTCTATACAAAGAACAACACTTCTTGCCTCTTGCCAACACAAGTGATCCTTTAGTGAGCTTCCAAGCACTATCACCAAAATATGAGACATAGCCTTCATCATCCAAGCATCCCGAAGAAATAAGATTAAGACGAAGATTCGGTACATGTCGAACATCTCAAAGGATAAGCTTTACCCCCATATTGGTCTTGATATAAATATCTCCCCTCCCCACAATATAAGAAGATTCACTATTACCCATCTTCACTTGTCCAAAATCTCCGGCTTTGTACAATGAGAAGAAGTGCTTGTGAGGAGTTGCATGAAATGATGCACCCGTATCAATGACCCAATCAACATTTGAAGAAGAAGATGCAACATTAATACATTCATGACTATATGTACCCATAATAGCAACATCACTATTAAGAGTTACAATAGCTCCTTGCTTTCCCTCTTCTTTAGACTTTGCTTCTTCTTTCACTTTGCCCTCTTTTAAATCTTTTTTATATGTCTAACATGCTTTTTTCATATGGCATTTCCTCTTGCAATAGTAGCATGTAATATCTTTCTTTGGTATTGACTTCTTAATTTGTATCGATCACCATAATCACGGCCCTTCGACCTTCCTCGATTCTCCGAAACAAGAGCTTGCGATGTAGATGTATCGGAGGATTTCCTTCTTGTTTCTTCATTCAACAAACAACTTGTGACATAACTCATAGAGACAATTCCATCCGGTGCCGAATTACTAAGTGAAACTACCAATGTCTCCCATGAGTCCGGTAGAGAGCTAAACAACAACAATGCTTGAAGTTCATCATCAAGCACCATCTTCATTGAAGTGAGTTGGTTCACTATGCTTTGAACCTCATTCAAGTGCTCCGATATTGGAGTTCCATCATTGTACTTTAAATTCACCAATTTTCGAATAAGAAATGCCTTATTTCCGGCGGTTTTTCTTTCATATAGCTCATGGAGTTTTTTCCACAAACACTTGGCGGACGTCTCATTTGCCACAAAATGAAACACAACATCATCAAGCCATTGATGAATAGTGGCCACCGTTACTCGATCTAGTTTCTTCCACTCTTCCTCGGACATATACTCCGGTTTACTACCCTCAAGTGGTGTATACAAATTACAAATCTTTACAAAAGAGAAGATCCTCGATTCTTGGTTTTCAAATAGCCCAATTATTGTTCCTATTGAGTGACACCATTCTACTAGAGGTACCCGACTCCATCTTGATCTATTCACAAACCCAAATAACTTGGCTCTGATACCACTTGTTGGGAGAAGAAAGAGATCTAAATTCTCCCACTGTGTAAGATCAAATAGAAATGACCTAAAGTAGATTAATTCCAATCATACTACACCACAAAGAGAGCAATAATAAAGCAAATATGAACCAATCAAGAAATCAAACATCAAATTTATATGAAAACCCTAGAAAGGGAAAAACCACGGGGCCACCTCCAAACAACTCCACTATATGAAATAGGATGAGTACAATTTCTCTCTAGTCACTACTAGAGACATGGGTTACAAGAATCAAAGCTATTGCTCCAAATAAAGAGAAATATTGAAGAGATCTCACCACCAATGTTGCTTATGAACCACCTCCCAAGAAGACCTCCCGACAAGGTAATCGGGCTCCTTCGGCTTCCCCACGAACCCGGCTTCAAAAGCTTCTCTAATAAGCCTAGCAATGGTGGCCTCAAATAGCTTCTTCTTCTCTACCCCTTTTTCTCCTCTTTCTTTTTGCAAGAGAAAAATAGAGAAATCCTTTCTCTCTCTATCTCATCCCAAGCCCTAGTCTAAGAGACCCATATGAATAAGTGGAGAATAAAATTTGGCCCAACTATTTAGCCCATGAGCCCAAATGGCTCCAACATAACCCAACAAAATGGGTCCAATAAAATATGTGCACTTTTGCACATAACTGCCTCATGAGGAGGGACACCACAACAAAATCAACCTGTAGAGGATTCAAAATTGAAATATAATTTGTTAATGTGTCCTATGGTACTTAAAATGCTTGCGTCTTATAAATTATTATTTTTTATTTTATTAATTGATTAGAATTTCTGATATTTGAATGTGGCGTAGGTGCATCGAATGAATTAACGAGACATGTGGCGGCAAAAGAAGTCTCCTCCGTGGTATTAATATATAGATATAGATTGATAATAGTCATGGTTACGGGTGGAACTCGGTTTAAGTTTGAATTGGGCGATAGCCCAAGCCCTAGCCGTTTTAGAACAATTAAATGGGCATCGATTGGGCTTCGTAAACATGATTTTTCTATTTTTTCACTTGTGAATATAGGAGCACACAGGTGACAAAATTCCATTGCTTGGCCGTCGTGCATTGTTCCCACAGAGTCAAAGGCGGTAAGTCAATAAAGTGGACCAAGCGGTCACTGGGATCAGACAAACTGAAGGACTATAACATAACGAAGTGCTAGCGCAAATTGGAACTATCCCTGAAGGAGAAAATCCTAAACAGTCGCCTAGTTGTTTCTCCCCTCCTCCGCAGGGCTAGAAACGATCAAGAAGAGGGAGATGGTTATCGCAAAGTCATAAAGGCTATAAGGCAATAGACCGTCTAGAGATTGCCATCTCCGAGCTTGCACATTCCTTTGCTAGGACGGAGCCCTCCCTCCCTGCGGCATCGCCAATATCCTTCCCACCTTGTAGGAAGCAAAAAAGGACACATAGCCCATTGTCTATTCTTCCGTAAAAAAAATCTTCTAATAATACCGAATCAATGGTTCACTAAGAAGCTCAAAACTTTGATAGCAGTGGTGGCGATGCAGTTCCAAAAAGTGGGCGCCACAGTAACGAGGAGAGTGTATAAATCCCAAAGTCGCAATCGGCTTCGGGAAAAAGCTTCAGATGCGGAGGGAGTGTTTGAAGAAAACAAAATTTCTGGCAGGCGTTTTCGTTCAAATGCCTAATCGTCGAGAGAGGAGACATAGGAGCCCTTACTCTCCCTGCTCAAGAGTCAAGCTAATAGCCATCGCAGGGCCCGTCGAAGCAGAGAAGATGAAGTTATTGCGAAAGTGTGTAAAACACTTATTTGCTTAAAATCATAGTACTTTGTCTACGTAAAATAAAGCAACTTAATGTGTACTGCATTGACTTCAATACCACTATATTTTGCCTTTCCTTTTGTAGTTGTTCGGAGATCCCTTGTCTCTGTTAGGATTTTGGTTAGATTTGTAGTTGAATCTTAGAGTAGAAATCTAATTGGACTAGGATTTGGGTAGCTTTCGTTGTAAGCTATAAATATAGTACAGGTGCTATTGTTTTTTTGATAGTGGTACGGCTTAGCCGCACCCACATGACATGGCCAAGGTGTTCATGTTTTTAGATGCACCTAGTGCATGGGTGCAAGAGAATGTGTGCAGCTTTCGTGGCCGTGGACCATTGTTATACCCTGGGTCATTGGTATACGTTGTGTATGGAGGATGAGAGAGAAGTCTTTTGGGTTTATAAAAGACGAGAGAAAGATGAAAGTGATTCAGAAGAGGGCTCGAGTTGAAGCTATTTTGTGTAGAAAATGAGTCATGTGTAATTCTCCTTTTGGTTAATGAATCTTATTTCACCCGTATTTTCTGTTTTATTTATTTCTCTCTTTTATGGTTGTGCCAGCTTTTGTAGAGGAGATAGGTTTATGGTAAAAATTCGATTTGACCCATTGCGGAATCCCAAAAATCGGTACTGGAGCAAGTACCGATTCAACAGCAGAGTCGGTATCAGAGCGGGTTGCAGATTCACAAAATTTGGTATCAGATCGAGTACCATATTTTCAATAATTTGTATCAGAGCTTAAGGTTTCTGATCCTCGAAAGAGATCAACATAAGAGCACAGGGTTACTGATCTTGGAAGAGATCGACATCAAAGCACTGGATTACTGATCCTTGCAGAAGATTGACATTAGAGCACAGTATTATCGATCATTCGATTGATGTTAAAACACAATTTGATCTCTTTAGGCATGTTTGACTCGATGGGTTACGATTTTTCAGCTTCAGGTGGAGCTATAAGGGTCTGAAAGCAAGAATGGTGGTGTACGAGGCGAACAAGCATGGGAACTTATACGTTCTAAATGGGAGCACAGTCACACAAAAGTGAAAACAATTTGGGTTCCAAAAGTGTGCAAAGTGTACAGTCACTCGAGATGGAGTGACGGATGCAGCAACATCGAGTGGAGGAGACAAGCTCAACGTGGAGCTTACATGGTGAGCTCGACGCAGCGGCTAAAGACTACAAATCAAACCAATGTGGAGATTGTTAGAATTTTGGTTAGATTTGTAGTTGAATCCCAGTTTGATTATGATAAATATCTAAATCTGTTGGAGATAAATTAATTAAGATTTAAATATTAATTAGAGTAGAAATCTAATTGGATTAGAATTTGGGTAGCTTTTGATGTAAGCTATAAATATAGTATAAATGCTATTATTTTTTGGGTGGTGGTACGGCTTAGCCACACCCACATGACATGGCCAAGGTGTTCATGATTTTGGATGCACCTAATGCATGGGTGCAAGAGGATATGTGCGGCTTTCATGGCCGTGGGTCATTGGTATACCCTGCGTCATTGGTATACCTTATGCATGGGTGCAGAAGATGAGACTTTTGGGTTTATAGAAGAAGAGACAAGTGTGAAAAGATTCAGAAAGAGGGCTCGGGTTGAAGCTACTTTGTATAGAAGAGGAGTCAGGTGTAATTCTTCTTTTGGTTAATGAATCTTATTTCACCCATATTTTTTCATTTTTTTTTTCTTTTTTCTATGATTGTGCCAGCTTTTGTTGAGAAGATGAGTTTATGGTAAAATTCGATTTGACGCTTCTATTGTGGAATCCCAAAAATCGGCACCGGAGCAAATTCCGGTTCAGTAGTAGTCGGTATCAGAGTGGGTTGTGGATTTACATAATTTGGTATCAAAGTGAGTAGTAGATTCCCTATAGTCTCAACCAATTAGGTGTACGTCATCATATTGGTACTTTGTGCTGCACATGAAGAAACACATTATCAAATGGAGAAGAAAGAAGTATGTAATTGTGCAAAATATCTATAAATAGTGCAGCTAAATTCGAAATAGTTTAACTTTTTTTGGTAATAGCAATATTTATCTCAAATAGCTAAGCGAAGAAGAGAAGGAGGAGGAAAGAAGAAAAGTGTAATGCGAATAAAGAAGAAGAAGGCAAGGAAGAAGACATTGTCTGAAAGAAAAGAGAAGAAGGCGTAGAAGAAGACGTCGAGGAGTTTGTACAAGCAATAGGTAATGTAACCCTATGATCTAATAGGTATAGTTAACACCTAGAGGGTGGTGAATAGGTGAAACATGTAAAACATGACAAACTTGGCAAATATAAATAAATGTGAAAATAAGAAGAGAGCACACCACGTTTTCACATGGGAAAAGGAGAAAAAATTCAGAGACTGATTACGCAAACCAATTCACTAAGAAAAATTGAGTATAAGGTAATTTACCGAATCCACGACTCAACCTTACTTTATGCTCATAGAAGATCTGTCACGCCCCGAGGTCGTTTTAGAAAGGCCTTTATTTAAAAAGTACTGTTTAGAATCAGAGTTGCGAAAAAATATGCCAATTTTTTTTTGAAATAACCTGGCTCACGTGACGTACAGACCCGCCACAAATACAGAGTCTTCCCTATATTTGCACGGCGTACCATCTTTATACAACAAGATACACGATCACAACTCACAATATACATTCACGATAATCCACAAACATTCAGTCGGATGCATGCGCCAAACAGCTAGCCATCCTTATGAATGATGCATGCTTCTAAGCACTCCTTAGACGCTGGATGCAACACATCAGGCATCCTATCACTTGAAAGTGTTCCCCACCTAGAAACTATTATTTTAAACTTTAGATAAGCAGTAAACCGAAAACCACTTCAAAACAACTTTGAAAACTATTTCCCACACGGAAGGCAAGCCATATTCACTAGGAAAGAAATAGTGGAGATAAAGTAGATATGAATATCGAGAGTGAAAAATAAACTACAGTAGCAAGGTAAACATATATGATGATATAATAAACAACAAAATGCCGCTAATGTAAACAAAGTCCTGTCCACTATATGCCTCAAAGGACGAAGTCCAAATCCTGTATCCAATCCATGTCCTGCCATCTTGGTCCGTCGACCTCAGACAATGCTTGTCACTATAACGCACCGACCTGATCCAAGCGTCACTGTGAGACCCCAGGTAGTCCTATATATAAGATATAATAGGGCTAAACTCTTAACCCGGCTTAAACATTTTGGGTGGTGGCTAGGCCCAAGAGGTTAAGAGAGTTAAGCGTGCTAGGACGAGAGTAGTCCTAGGATGGGTGACCCCCTGGGAAGTTGGGGTGTCGCAGTTGGTATCAGAGCTAATTACCAGCCGGAAGTGTGAGATGAGTCTCGACTGAGCCAGGACTGTTGTGGGTGGTGTGCGGCTCACCACAAGGTCGGTTTAGGCTAGCGAGACGAGTCTCACATCGCCTGGTACTTGTGAGTCTGAGTCTGACAAGGACGTCAGGGCTTAAAGGGGGGGAGATTGTGAGACCCCAGGTAGTCCTATATATAAAATATAATAGGGCTAAACTCTTAACCCGGCTTAAGCATTTTGGGTGGTGGCTAGGCCCAAGAGGTTAAGAGAGTTAAGCGTGCTAGGACGGGAGTAGTCCTAGGATGGGTGACCCTCTGGAAAGTTGGGGCGTCGCAGTCACACTG
Source organism: Puya raimondii (assembly GCA_016920855.1). Taxonomy (NCBI): domain Eukaryota; kingdom Viridiplantae; phylum Streptophyta; class Magnoliopsida; order Poales; family Bromeliaceae; genus Puya; species Puya raimondii. Next base: position 15,248,086 of record JABWPP010000048.1, read on the forward strand.
GACGACCTATTCGAAAAAGTATACCCCTGGTCGGTGGCCAAACCGACCCAGTGTCAATGAATACACCCAAGTGCCGTGATAAATCATGCGAAATGCTCAATATAACCGTCGGCACGAAGCCAATGTCTTGGCCGAAGCCAATGTCTTGGCCGAAGCCAGATGCTAGGGCGTGTAGACGCCAAACCACGATCAACCAGATCGAAACACAGCGACAAAAGAGTCGCTGTGTTGCTTGGAGCTAAAGGTCCGAAAATAGTCAAGTAAATAAAAACCTGCTCTATATGTCCAAGATAGACTACCACTATGCAAATAATAAATGGGAATAATGCAGATATGTAGAGACAAATGTAACAAACGCAGTAAGGTAAAAGATAAGAGACAGTGATGATACGGTCTCACCGACTACCAGCTCGAAGCACCTACCTGTACCGTAGAGCACTCAACCCCTAGGATGCACCGAACCGTCCATCAGACCTATAAAAGATCCACCGAGTCAAGGTCTACCCTCACACGACTAGTAACAAACCAAACAAGACCCGTAACTCTCGAAAGAACGGTTACGAAAATCGATTCCCCAAAACCCGCTCGGAAAATTTTTGGAAACTCACTGGGACGCCTCCGGAACCAACAAAGTGCCCCGGGAAATCTCAATTCTCACCGTAAGCCATCCGCTAACACCAAACGCACCAAAACAGATGTCCGGGTAGCAACCAACCAAAGTAAATATCGACGAAACAAATAAGTGAGAATCTGCCGTAACGGGTTCTCGAAATCGCCAATTTTGGTTCCGAAACGCTCCACCACTAACCTGCCATCTCCGGGCATCCGAGATGGTAGCAGCAACTAGCCAACAAGGCTTGGCGAGACACCTGGGGTATCCACCTTGCTAGAGTGCAAAATCCAAACCCGAACCGCGTCCGATCGGCGAATTTCCACCGATTGACGCTGTGGAATCCCGACTTAACTCCGCAACAGCCCCCGGACCTTCGACGATCAGCCGAGAGATCGCTAACAGTGATTACACGATGTTTGAGGCAGTGCACAGGGTCCCTAAAGCCTCAAACACCCAAACATTTCAACTATACTTCAATATACTATTCAAATTCAACATAAAACAAGGGTTAGGCCTGTTACCGCGATCTGTGTCGTAATGGACCCAAGCAACCTGTCAATTTGAATCGCCTCGATGCAACGAGATTTGTGCTCACTGTCCGGAGTGCAGACGACGACCAAGGAGTCTTGAACAGCTAAAAGAATTCTCTAATAATAACGTTCCGGGAGCGACCGAGTCCATCGCGCGCACCGAAGCTCCGCTGACAGCGACGCAGGTGAGCACCATACTCCTCAGGGTCCCAGAGGATCCGTGCTCACTGTTTGGGAGGTCGATGATGCTTTCGATAGTCAGAACACCGAGGTTAGCCCAGACAAGGCTTGAACCCGAGTCTAACCGGAGCTAGGGCATGCTGGGGTTGGCTGCCAGCAGCACGCGGAGGCAAATATCGGTCGTGGGATGGTCACCGTCGACAGAGGAGGCCGTCAACACCGGTTGCCGGCGGTGGGAGGCTGTAGCGGCGGCGGTGGCGGCGCTGCGGTCCTAACTAGCCCGCGGCTAGGGCATGGTGGGACGACGGCAGTGCCAGCTCGGGGAGGGCAGGGGCGGCATCGGAGGTCCTCCTGGGGCCGACGGAAGAGGACAGCGGCGGCGGCGGTCGGATAGGACTCCGCGGCCGCAGCCTCTCCCTCGGGCTGCTGCTGTTCCTAGCACACGGCGACGCCGGGGGCAGCTCGGGGAGCATCGACGGAGGCCTAGGTGGCGGTGGCGATAGTGCCGAGGCGGTGGCGGCGCGAGAGGAGGGTTCTCGGATCACCTCTCCAACAAAGAGAGATAGAAAGAGAGATAGGATCCTTCCGGCGGCTGGAGTGGCGGCGGCGGTGGCAGGAGGATCTCAGATCGGCCAGAGAGGGAGGGGGAGGGGATTAGGGATTAGGGTTAGGGTTAATGGTCCACTACATACCCATATATATAGGTTTATTAACCGGATCAACTGCGCCCGCAGCTCCTGTGCCCCACTTGGTTCGCCCCACTCCAGTGGTGCGGGTGGTATAGGAGGAGTCCCCGTCGGTGGTGAATCCCGATGCTTAGGCGGCATCTTGACCACCTGAAACCAAACACACATCAGTTACATCACACAAAACATCTCTCGACCCAATCTAGCGAAAGTCTAGAAGGTCGTCTCTTTTTCCCCACTACATTATGTCGTCTGCAGCCGACATAATTCGCTGACAGGAAAAGACACACTCCTTCAATCACTCCCTCCACTCTTGGAGGAGTAATGATAATTCAATCATTGACTTTCACAGCAAGTCACGTGTAGTACACTGAACTTTAGCAAATCGCGAAGTTCTAGTGTGAGATTAGTATTTTGTACTAATCTGGAGGTTTTAGCTGTGATGCGAGAGCTTAGGAGTGTTTTCGGGACTTAAAAGTGCGAAAACGGACTCCAGAGGTCAAAATCTGCAAAAACTGTAGTTTTGACATTGTATACCGGTACTGGTATCAGGGTACCTGTCACGCCCCGGGTTACCCTCTCCCGGGCACATCAACAGACCCGCCGTATACACAGTAATAAAACTGAGCATACGAAGCGAAAGCAACAACAATCACACAGAGCTAAAGGTATCAACAGAGCTGCTATATATAAATATATCAAAGGATCACTGTACATACATACATCATCCATAACTATAATATACAACACTGATAATCTCTATCTCACTGTATGTACAGACTCATAACCATCTACCAAAATGGGGTATACCTCTAACCAAGTATCCGGAGATCAACTCTACCCGACGGTCTCCTTTCCGTGCTCAGTATGCACAACTGGGGAAGAAGACTCTGCAAAAAGGTGTCAACAACGGGTGTGAGAACTACTATCAAACAAGTAGTCCTCAGTGGGTACCGCCACCAGCCTCAGCGATCTGCCCACTAAGTCCTCAATCTCAAGAGATAAATATAGAGCAATAAAAAGAGTAGGAGATATATACCACTACTATGCACAATGCTCAACTGTCAATATGAATACCAATGAACTGAATATAACAAATGAGGACTATCATGAATCCATAATGCCATACAACACAATACAATACCTGCGGCCTGATCATGCTATACCCGTAGGGAGCCAGCTAGTACAGGAAACACCGTCTGTCCCTAGCCCTTCGTACAATCCCTCTGTACGAAAAAAACCCAACTCCGGAGCGGTACTCGTGGGAGCGACCCAACCGAGTATAGTAACACATATTAGCGCCAAGCACCCACAGGTATATGATCAACACGACTGGGTCAACAAAGAATCATGTGCCCTCGGCACCACAAAGGATAATCAACAAGTATGACCCAATCCACTGATCTCACAAAGGAATCACGTGCCCTCGGCACCTCAAAGGATAGTCAACAACAAGTATGACCCAATCAATGCTCCAGTGCTCATAAACAAACTCAACTCTACCATAAAGAGGAGGTACATCAACATAGCACGAGCCACAACATGATCACCTACACTAGTATGTACAACAACTGGTACAAGGAATATCAATAGGATAGGTGTAGGTCAAATCATGCATCAAGGATATAAGAAAATTATGCATGCTCATATATATATCATTAGCTCATCTAAGATCATATTATGCACATGCAAACAATAAATCAGTCTCAACCTAACATGTCATAACATAATCTCAGCATGTCATGCTAACATAATCCCAATAGTATCACACTATCATAATCCAATATCATCATATCATGCTAACATAATCCAACACTATCATATCATGCTAACATGAGAGTAAACACATAGGAGGAAGTCTACTGAATCTGGCAAACATCAATCCACCTCAAGAGCTAATCCAACCACGGTGGGGAAAAACAGTATCCTCAGATCCAACCCTCCAAGATAACCAAGCTCCAGCAGTACTCTAATCTGAATATCACCCAGGAACTGCTGACTCCAACAGAATAACAGCTCAGCACCGGATCAGATCAACAGACTAGAGGAGAACAAGCTAGATCACAAACTAATGCCAACACATGGCCCTTACTCTAGCTTTCTCTCTCTAGAATCAGAAATCTCGAAGTGGAATGCAAGCTAAAACAACCAGGGACTCACCTATTTATAGGCTCCCAAAATTTAACTTTCGGGTGCCCGAATCCAACTTTCGGGCGTCCGAAAACCCAAAACGCCAGGTGTCAGCTGGCGGTCAAGCGGTCGGTCGTCGGTCGGCAGGCGGTGGGGCGACGTGTCTCCGGCAGTCGACACGTGTCCTACATCGCGACACGTGGCTCTCCACGTCATAAGTCAATCCGGATCCACAATCGGGCGTCCGGTTCCTGCATCCGGATCCAAAATCAGTCAGCCACTTCCGGATCGTCCAGAACATCCACTGGGTCCGGAAACTTTCGGGCGTCCACTTCCTCACTTCCGGGCGCCCGAAATCCGCCGAGTCTAGAAACCCCAAAAACCAAGTATTACAGTACCAAAATCCAGTGGAGATCTGGGATTTGCGTAGCTCTCGGGTTTTGCGAAATCTGGCATTTGGTACCGGAATAGATTTAATGTATACCGGTACTGATGTTTAGTATACCGGAATACTATTTCGTGGCCTTTTGGCCGAGGCTCGGGTTGCGAGATTTCTGGCCTGATTCCGGTATACCTATACGCATACCGGAATGCAGTGCAGAAACTGTAATTTTGTGCAGTTTGCAAATGTTGGATTTTGGAGGGGTGTTAAGGCAATTGTTACAACATGTAACTTAACCCTCACACCCCCCTCACTGCCCTCTTTTGTGCTGAGCTTGGTGAAGAGGAGAGGTAAGTTTTCTCCCTCTCTCTCTCTAGATTTCTTCTCCCAAACCCTTGAGATCTTGGGTTTTGATCTCTTTTCTCTTCTCCTTTTGCTTGTTGCTTGCTAGAGGAGCATTGGAGAAGGCTTGGATGTGTTGAGGAGAGCTTGTTGTGGATTAAACTCCAACCCTAGCTTGTTCTAGCTAGATTTGGAGCTCATGAGAGGTGAGTAGCTCTCTTGTAAACCCTCTTTTGTGGTTTATTTAGATTATTACTTGTGGAAACCTTGAAATGGTGAACCTAGGGTTTAATTTGGGGTTTCTTGATTTTGAGCCTTAGAGGTGGAATTGATGGGTGTAGAATGTTATGTTAGGTTGGATTTGAAGCTTCCTAACCTTGATTTGGGCTTTGGACAAGTGCTTCTTGGTCTAAGGTATTTTCCACCCTTTTTCCTCTTGTATATTGGCGATTTTCGAAAGTGTTCGTTCGACACTTGTGATCCCTAGGAATTTTCTTTAGGGTGCTTGAAATCGAGGGGACAACTCCACTTCGACGTACTGCGAGGTCTCGAAGGAGTTTCGGTGGGTTTGACCTCACCGAAATGGGTGAAATCCCCCTATGTCTTCGGTTTAGTTTTAAAAGCTCGAATTGGTGCATTTACATATTAAATGTGGCATTATGACATTGTTGGAATCATGACATATAGGTGTCATTCATAAGGGAATTGCATATGCCTTGTAGGGGTTGATAACATGCATGGTATATATTTTGTGTGATGGTTTAATGGCATTTCATCTTATAATATGTAGAAATACATTTTGGGATAAGTGGGACATCATGTGGGATACTAGATGTATAGTGGACTATGAGGTTCATTCATGATGCTTGCATATTGGCTTTTAGTAGCATTGGTCATGGTATATGACAAACTATTGAGAATGTTAAACTAAGTATGTTGCATATTACTTAGGTGGATAACAAGTGGACATTATGACATAGTGTTGGACTCTTGGTCACTACTTGGCATTCCATGTTATAGACATGATGAACGTGACGCTTATGCAGTTGATTATGCTTGTTGGCCATTGTGCTCATTCACACATGCTTGTGAGGGTCACTCCCTACAAGCCGGCACTCCGGAGTTAGCCTTGCGACGTTTGATCGCCCGTGCAGGATTGGGCGCCGAAGTGGATCGCCGTTGGGGGAGAGTCTCATTCTAGCGAGAGAATGCTAACTACCACGGGACCATTAGGCACGGCACAAGCGGGACAGCACCGTCCCCTATAGATTGGGTAAATCTATGTTGCATGTGGTAGTAGACATGACATGACATATAGTGAGATTATGACATTAGAACATGTGTAGCTAAAACATTGCATATTTACACATGTACATGAGTAGAAGGCTTACCTGCATTGTAAGATGAACATGAATAGAATGTTTACATATTTTATACCTTTATGTATAGAGGCATAGTAGTGTAGAACTTTCAAATGTAAACATACTTTATTATACTAATCCTACTTTTACCTCAGTTGACCTAGTGGTGTATCCCGCTCCTCTCGGCGGCTTACCCACTGGGAACTATTGAATAATAGTTCTCATTCCCCTGGGGTTTGTTGTTTTATTTCAGAGCCTTCCACTGCGGGAGAGGCGAGGGACCGAGACAAGGGCGTCGCGACTAGTTAGCATTCGAGGGAGATAGTCGCATAGGTGGATACCTTTCTTTTGTTTTGATGAAAGGTGTATGTACTTTTGAGTTATAGTAATAGAGTTCACCCTATGTCTTGGATGTATTATTGGTGGAACCTTGTATCACTTTTATTTGTGTACTTTCCCTTGTTGCACCTTATATACTATCTTGTTATGATTACTGTTCTTCTATCTAGTATGTTTATGCTCTGATCACCATGTTAGGATTGTTATCATTATTCCTTTCATTGTATATTTGTTGTAGATGCCTTGTGTGCACTGGGGTGCATTGTGTACACGGCGGGTCTGTGCACGCGCCCGGGCTTGCTTCCGCTATGGCCCCCGGGGCGTGACATCACGTCTCTCACGTCTTGCATTCCTAGGGTCTGCCAAATTCTAGGGTTTTTTAAGTCCCAACGACCTATCCCTAAGCTCTGATACCAACTTAATCTGTCACGCCCCGGGTTACTATTTTTCCGGGCTCACCAACAGATCCGCCGTACACATAGAAATTTTTCGTGTATACGAAGCGATAGCTGAACCTGCAAACAAGTAAGTACAACTAAAAGAGAGTAAGAGAGCTACTAAACAAAAATATGATCACATAAATAGAGCCAACTGTACATACAAGATCCTCAAAATAAATCTCTGTATAAACACCACACCAGATACAACCCCATCACAGGCTATAAAAGCAAACACCACTGTATGTACATGGCAACTCTCCAAAAAGAACTAGCTCCAAAATAGGGTACTCCTCTAGCTCAACGACTGGGGTAGGCAGGAATCTAGCTCGTGACTCCCTTACCTCGATCAGATGCAGCAACGACAATCGACGGCTCTGCATGAAAAAGTGGCAACAGCGGGTGTGAGAACTACTATCAAACAAGTAGTCCTCAGTGGGTACCGTCACCGACTCCAACGGCCTACCCACTAAGTCTACGAGACTAACAGTATAGCCGGTAGGTAAAGAAATAATAAGATTGGCTGGAGGACGCTCTACAGCTAATATGCCACTATGCTACCACTATCCATATCATACTCTGATATACATATGCATCACTAGCTACAAGGTAACCATCACTGACCCAATCCACAGGGACTGTGATACACCCGTCCCGCCTGTCTAAGCTACACCGTACATCACCCCGAGGGCAGCCGGTGGAGAGCGGGAGTCCAATCGGAACTACAACGACATCAACGCAAGGTAGCCAGGCTCCGGAGCGGCACTCGTGGACGCGACCCAACCGATGGGTCAAACTGGTCTAACGACCAAGGCTCACGTGCCCTTGGCACAATCTGATGCAAGAAACAAATATCTAGATTCACCGTCAATCCCGACGGCATCCGACAACACTAAACAGTCTAAACTCTACTGTAATAATCCACTCACAGGCTATAATCAATCTGAATGGGTTAAGCTGGTCTAACCACCAATGCACACATGCCATTGGCACAATCTGATATAAGAGACAAAGATCTGGGTCCACCGTCAATCCCGACGACATCCGACAGTACGAAACAGTCTAAACTCTGCTGTAATAATCCACTCGGCATCCCAGCACGAGCGTAATCTCAACCTACGCTAATCTCAGTATCCACCTCACACTAACACTAGTGACACAAGAGGGAAAAAAAATCAGCTTCTGAAGCTATATCTGTTAACCTTTTCGAAAAGTGACATGTGTAGGTTCAATGAGTTTTCTCCTAAGTCAAGTCTTAGTTCAGCATGTAATAATCATCTAAAATTAGCTAAAGCATGCTCCAAAACTTAGATTTCATATATAACATGCAAATCTACAGTTTGAGCTATTAAACAAGATGATCAATGTAAAACTATGCATGCCGGAGTTTCATATATTTAGGAGGACTTCCGAAGACTTCGGTCGACATTAACCCACCTCAAACGCGAGTCCAACAACGGCTAGAAATCGACGGGAAGAGCCCTGCACAGGATCGGCCTCAACCAAAGCAAAACTAGGCTGCAGTCCAGTTTCGGATCCTCTTGCGGCCACTTCTGGGTGCCCTGATCCTGAGCCCAGAACAGCAAGCTGCCAGCCTCAACCTGCAGGAGGACAACTTGGAATTTAACTCCAATCCTTGGTTCAAGCTCTGTAAAACTCCTCCAAACTCACCTTGGATCAAGGTTAACTTAATCCTTAGCTCCCTCACCAAGTTCGAGTTCAAAACAGTCACCAAAGGGCCCCTAACAGGATTCGGACCCACTTCTGGATTTCCAGAACCTGCATCCAGAACTGCAGCACATAAGCACTTGCTTGTTCTAGGTCAATTCTATGACTTCCAGCTTGTAAAACCAGTGGGGTAAGGTCACAAACCTCCAGAGATGAGTGAGGAATCAACCCACAACCAGCAAAAAGCCTTCCATCAAAATCTGAATTCAAAAATCCATAAATCTTAACAAAAACTCCAAAAACTGTAACATAAGCTCAATTATCCAAAATCTGAGCTAAACTCACCTTCCCAAAAGCAATTCGAGTGAGGAACAACTTCCAAATCAGTGAGGAATGTTGGAGAAACAAACCCAAGTCCAACATCCAACTCCCATAACAATCGGATACATGAAAACCCAAGAAAACTCAAATTTCAGCTCCAAAACACCAAGCTTCAAGAAATTCAGCAATTCACTACTACTAACCTCAATTAATTGCTGTTAAATTGGTCCCCCCACACTCTCCCTTCGAGTCCACAATCCAGGAAATAGTTCCTTGCAGCATTCGGATGTACCCAGAGCTCACACTAGCAAAATCTTCCACGGTTGCTGCTGGAATTCTGCAGTTTGATCCAATGCAGGGAGAAAATGAGGGGTTTGGAGCTGAGTAGAGAAGGATTTGGAGGGGAAAAATCCAAGGTTGCTATGAAGGAGGAGGAAAAAGAGCTCTCAGGGGTCGTCCCATTGCTTTTATAGAGGGGTTGAAGAGGTAGAATAAGCCACAGGAACAACAAATACAAACCTGTGCTTCAGCAGAAATCCCTAGATTCGGGCGCCCTAAACCAAGAACTGGGCGCCCTAAACCTCCTCCCAGTATTTTGGGCTCACACCTTCGCGGTCTGGTGTGCCCTAAACTGATCCGACGGATCTCACCTACCACCAGCCACGTGCCAGCACGTTCGACATTCACGAGGTGAACTTTCGGACCCACTTTCGGGCGCCCTAAACTAGATCCGAAATGACTGCAGTAACGCATACTAAACAATACTTTGAATCTGGGCGCCCTAAACCACTTCTGGGCGCCCTAAATTACCAGAACTTTAGTTTTGGCTTAATTGTGTGCTCCAAGTCCGTTTTCGCGTCCATTTCGCGCCAAAACGACTCCGACTCATTCCGACACTCCACAGATGTGTCGAATGGTCGCTAATACTGCAGTCATTCTGACAGTTACACCCCAGGGACACTACAATTATGACCCATATGTTAAAAAAAAAGGGTAAAATAAGGAACAAGAACTTCAGCCTCAACTATAAAGATTATGGTAGAAAGGGACGTTTGGCTTTATGAAATTGAGCCCCAACAACAAAAACCATAAATAATGGATTGTTCTAAACTTCATATTTAGTTAGAGTAGTCACTAATACTTCTTACTATTAAAAAATTTAGCACTTCAATTAACACACTTACTTCCAAAAATATGCAAATTAATTTAAAAATAACAAATCAGTTAGAATCCATAATTATAAATGATGATTCTTATAATTTAATTTGCCGTGATTATTAATTATATGGTTATTTTAAATTCAATTACAACTATGAAAGGAATTCACCTACAACCAATAATAGAAAAGAATTAATAAGAAAGAAAGATCATAGTTTATTTGCAAATTAAAAATAAGAAATTCTACGACTTCTTATGTCAATAAAGAGGAAAACAATACTACGAAATTGAAGAAAAATGCAAAAAAATATGCAAAATAATAAGCTTTACCATACCAAGAAGATCTTGCTCTCCTCATTGTAGAATTTCAGAAGCTTCTTATCCAAAAATTTCGCTTTTGACTAACTATTATGAATGAGCTTGTCGAGCCGGTAACAATGCTGATGGTGTTGGTTAGGAATGATTGTATTCCTGAAATATTTAAAACTATTATTTAGCAGTCTAATACTACTTGTAAATCAACAGTTTGACATGATAGAGCTTATCTAGAACTAGACACTAATTGTATGGCTAGCTTCATGTATCAAACAAAAACTTAAGGGCAATCTAGGATTTTTAGAAAAGTACTAAATAAAAAAAGATGCTAAGTTATCTTGTTTTCATAAAAATATCAACCAAGAACATTTCTTAGGTGACAAATTTATTTTATAGGGTATATCAAAGCAAATTTTTTGATCAAAAGAGCTCACTATGTTAAAACACTACAAACTAAAAAAATCAGATCTTTTTTCTCATTGCATACAGAGTATAAGCCTTCAATTAGTAATGCAATTTTACATGGAGCAACAGTTATACAAGATCTACACAATGGAAATGTTTAAAACATTCCAAGACGCAAGACTTTGACCTATTGCACCCCTTCGCTGGTAAAAGTTGATGGATTGGTATCCTTCTTTGAGGTAATAGACCATACAAGAGTGAAAGATGGTTTAGCCTTATAGCAAAAGAGCTATGAGGTTCTTTACAGTGAAAATGAGTTTGAATTTAGCTATATTTTGTGGTTATTTTCAATTCAAGGGTATTTCATGTAGGCATGTGCTCTCGGTGCTAAATTATCAAGGTGTGGTTGAAATTCCATCAAAGTACATGTGACGCCCCAACTTCCCAGGGGGTCACCCATCCTAGGACTACTCCCGTCCTTGCACGCTTAACTCTCTTAACCTCTTAGGTCTAGCCACCACCCAAAATGTTTAAGTCGGGTTAAGAGTTTAGCCCTATTATACTTATATATAGGACTACCTGGGGTCCCACAATCTCCCCCCCTTTAAGCTCTAACGTCCTCGTTAGGCTCAGACTAACAAGTACCAGGTGATGTGAGACTCGTCTCGCTAGCCTAAACTAACCTTGTGGTTAGCCGCGCTCCACCCACAACAGTCAACAGCATGAGAGCCTCGCTCTCCCCGCCGTATAATTCTGGCTCAGCGGAGACTCATCTCACACTTCCTACTAGTAATTGTCTCTGATACCAACTGTGACGCCCCAACTTCCCAGGGGTCACCCATCCTAGGAGTACTCCCGTCCTAGCACGCTTAACTCTCTTAACCTCTTAGGCCTAGACACCACCCAAAATACTTAAGCCGGGTTAAGAGTTAGCCCTATTATACTTATATATAGGACTACCTGGGGTCTCATAGTACATTGTTGAACGGTGGAAAAAGGACTTCAAGCAGATTAATTCGATTAAGCACTTTCCTAATGAGTGGTGGCTAATGGGTTGGTAGAACAGTTGAAAATTTCTGCAACCAGTGCCTCAAACTTGCTGAGATTGGGATGACATAAGATGGAAGATTCAAATGTGCAGTTAAAGTAGTCAATGAAGCAATACACAAACTGCTTCCTAATGAGGCCGTTTGCATCTCGATGACAATTCCCGACAAGGCACATACTATAAGCATACTGTACCCAAACTACTCCAAGAGATCTGCCGCGTATAGTGATCCGTAATCAATCACTAGTCATCTAGTTTGATATTATTCAGAGCAAGAGATTCACTTGTTACTAACTAATTAATACAATACAAAAGGTAAGAGTAATCTTTGGTGAATGGAAGACTAATTATACAGAGGATATGGAGAGCCTAAGTTATTGCAAACCCTACATGAAATGGAACGAAAACAAGAAAGAGGGAGAGGGACAGGGGAAGGAAACCCTTACTCAGCTGCTCGTGTCTCTGCCTCTGGATTCGGATAGCCTCTGCAGGCCCTGCCGAGCCGATTCCAAGGAGGCGTCGATTCGGACGACGGAGTCGAAGGCGCTCTGTGCGGCCTCGGGGGATCCCTTGTGCTCGTAGCACTCGCCGAGGAGAGCGAAGGCCTTGGCATTGTCGGGGCTGAGGCGCACGACATCGAGGAGGTCGGCGAGGGCGGCGTCGAGGCGGCAGCGGCGGTTGAGGGCGAGGTGGATCCCGGCGAGCTTGAAAAGGGCGTCGCCTCGCTCCCCGGGGAAGAGGGACTTGGCGGCAGGCGGGGAGAGGGCGGCGTCGAGGGATCAGAGCGCGGGGAGGCGGCGGCTGAGGAGGTCGAGGGCAAGGGCCTTCACGATGTGGGGGGAGGCTTCGCGGGCGTCGAGGGCACCGGCAAGGTCGGCTTCGGCGATGGCGGAGCGGGCGAGGGCGGAGGCAGAAGTGGAGGAAGGGGAGGAGGAGTGGGCGCGGGCGAGGAGTTGGGCGCCCTGGACGAAGTGGCGGTGGGACTGGGCGGAGAGGTGGGAGCGGCGATGGAGGCGGGAGAGGGCGCGACGGCGTAGGCGGGAGAGCACCTTCTTCTTCACCTGTGACGGAAGGTGCGAATGGGAAAGGGCTCAGAGGAAAGGGCACGGAGGAAAAGTGAAAATAGAACTAAAAAAAGGTTTAGGGCATTTTCTTTTTCCACCTTTTGGTGCTATGTTTTGGTGCTATGTCAAAAGGTGTTTCGCGGGAAATTATTTCAGTGCCCAAAATCTCATCGACACTTTAATTAAGCGTCCATAATTTATGAGATAAATTGGGATTTGCCGACGCTTTGACGAAGCATCCACAAAAAAGCGTCGGTAGAGCTCCAATTTCTTGTAGTGGTGGTAGCTGTACGGGCAAGACATCACCGTAGCGAGCGCTTCGCTTCTCCGACATTATTTCCATCCTTCGATTCATGGTTTAGGTGGGTTCCGTGTCGCCGGAAACGGCGAACTTCCTTCTACGTCTATTTTGCATATATATGTATATGTATATGTATATGTGTATGTATGCAGGTTGCATACTTTGAGGGTTGCGATGGCAATAGAGGTTAGTGAAAAGTGAAATTGGATGTTGCATGTGAACAGTAATTGATGTTAGATTAATTGGGCAGTAGGTCATGTATATGTCTATGGTGCATGTGTAGGTGTATGTATGTGGTCATATGTTGGTGGAGGATTGTGTTAGTTTGGAATTGAATAGAGAAAATGAATTTTATAGTGTATGCATGTGAGCATTAATCTATGTCTAATTATATAATTAATAGGTTGAATTGCCTTAGTATAGTAATTACCAATTAGTGTATTATTTTACATACACTAGGTTAGGCCCGGAGGGGCCATTGGATATCATATGCATACTTAGTGAGATATCTAATGTTCATTTGCGTTATACATATTCTAGTTCATATAATAGAGTTGGATACTAGTAGAGGGATGGAAAGTATGGTAGTTGCATGTGAGAATGAATTTATGATAATTATATTAGCAATGGATCGCATTATCTTAGCATGTTGTACTTCTACTATTGTTTCATATTGTATGGATTCGATTAGGCCGAGAGGGATCATTGGACTGTATATGAATAGATTGTGAGTTATACGTACATCGGGTATTTACTTTATACATGCTATGTTATATGTGGTAGATGTCGTGGGTTACCGCGGCGGTAGCAGACATATTTTAGATATTGCGAGACATATGATTGTACTATGTTGACATACGATTAGTAGACACTCTATGATTGTGCCGAAGGTACCAGGATAGCTACTTGTGATCTTTTTGATCATTGCATCGACTATAGCCTGCAGAGCCACATTGAGCTTGACAGAGTTACACGCTATTAGACTCGGTAGGGGTCGCTCCTCTCGAGTGCCGCTCCGGATGCTGGCCAACGATAGCAGAAACAGTAGCCTAGGAGTTGCCGTCACACCTGCGGGAGTATGTCCGCGCACTAGGCGATGCAGGCTTGACCGGATCTATGAGTCTGTCATTGCGATTGGATGTTATTACTGTATTTATTTATTAGTATTAGGATTGATACATACTCTAGTCACTTTATCTCCTGTTCATTACATTTGTGACCTATGAGTTAGTCAGTTTATGATTGGGTCATAGTTTGTTGATTAGGTTGCATGTTGTGAGAATTCGAATTATGGAAATTGGAATTCTGTGTTCCTCTCCCCTGTTACTGTGTTTTTGATCTGTATACGTATATATATATGTATGGGTATATATATATATGTATATATGTTGTATTTAGTGTATTTTTAGGGTTTTGGGTTTTTGGTTGTGGAGAGAGAACGGCTTATCGGGGCAATCCGGAGTCCGATTCTGACGATCCAAAATGGTAGATTCGATGTCTCGGCAGTGCTGAACGCGATGGCGTGATCCGTGTCAACATGCGACAGACGGATTGAAAGTTGTTCCATGTTCTTCGCCGAGGGGTCGTATTGCACATTTTGCAGTTTCGCGATCTGGACCCTGTTTCTCGCACCGTTTTGCATGAGATTGCTTGTGGAGGGGTGTTTGCGCATTTTGTGCTTGCTGTGAGGGACCCAGGGGTATTTTCTGGTGTTTGAGGGGTGTTTTTGCATTGTTACATGTGTATTTGTGTGTATTTGTGTGTGCTTGGGTGTGTGTGAGTGGAGAGAGAGAGAGAGAGAGCCTTCCTCTC
This sequence comes from Puya raimondii, assembly GCA_016920855.1. Taxonomy (NCBI): domain Eukaryota; kingdom Viridiplantae; phylum Streptophyta; class Magnoliopsida; order Poales; family Bromeliaceae; genus Puya; species Puya raimondii. The sequence goes on from JABWPP010000048.1 coordinate 15,263,178, forward strand.
CTTCTCCCTCAGCTCCCAGAGGTGAGCCCCAGCTCCCCCAGCTCCCCTGCCAGCTCCCCGTGCACCGCCGGCCACCGCCGACCACCCCCTGGCCGGCGCAACTCCGGCCATCTCCCTCTCCTCCTTTTCTCCTTTTTCTTCTTTTCTTCTTCTTCTTCTTCTTCTTCTTCTTCTTCTTCTCCTTCTCTGCAGTGTGCACCCAGGGTGAACCCATGCCTGAGGTCACCCTGAGGTGGCACAGCTGCCGACGACCCGCTCCGCCGTCGGGAGTCGCCGCCGAGTGCCGCCGCGCCGCAGCTGGCTGCTGCTGGGAGGTGTGCGGGCAGTGTGTTGGGTTCTGAACCGCCACCGCCTCCCGCTGTCGCAGCGACCTCCCGCCGGCATCAGGAGGACCGCCGCAGCCGTCGCCTCCTTCCCCGGCCGCCCCCGTGTCGCCGGTGCGCCGCCGCGCCGCCTGCGGCTCTTGCTTGCTGCTTGCGGGCAGGGGCAGCTGGAGGCCGCGCCTTGCCGCCTCCCGCCGCCTCGGAGGGTGCGCGCCGCCACCCTCGGGACCGCCACCGCCGGTCCATCCCTCCCCGGCCAACGCCGTGCCGCCGGAGCGCCGCCGCAGCCGCCGCGGGCTCGGCTAGGGCATCTCGGGCAGCCGCGGCCGAGCTTGCTCCGCCGCTGCCGTCGCCGGTTTCCCTTGTCGCGGTCACTAGCCAACCGACGTCCGGCGGGCCCCTCTTGCCGGTGCTCGCATCGCCGTCGGCCGCCGCCGCCGTCCGTTGCCGCGCCGCCGTGCCCTAACCAACCCGAGAGTTGGCTTCCTCCCCGTGCCGCCGACGCCGCTTCCTGTCGCCGGCTGAGGTGAGCACCCTCTTCCTCACCTCCCCCGCATCCCACCCTGGCCGCCGCTGGCCGTGCATGTCGGCCGGCAGCCGGCCGGAGCTTGTTGCTCCGGCCAGGGTGTGTTTTGTGTTGATTTTGGCCGTACGCTTGTGTTTGAGCTCCCCGTTGCCTCCCGAAGTCCGGGATGGTGATCACGATGATCGCGGCGATGCGCTGATCATCATGCTCACCTTAGATTTCGTTTTGGTTGAGCCATTTCGCTGTTCGGCCGATGTCGAGCAATTCTATCGTATATGGGCACTATTTTTATGCAATTTCTGGGCTTGCGACTGGTCCTGTCGCAGTGAGGCTGTGAGCACGGCCTCCGTTACATCGTTACCTATCCGCTGGTGCTTGCGGAAGGTCGTGCGGACGTACGAATTGCTCGAACGGCCTTATTTATCGCTTGTATGTATGTAATTGTTAATTGTTTGTGGACTTTGGCGATTGTGGCAGTGTTGCGATGCTGCGGGCAGCAAGGGCATGGTCCTTGAGGCCCTGTGGACTAGTTGCCCAACCGCTTCGCCCTTCGCGGAGATCCGGATTCATTTCCAACGCGTTTTTCGATGAAATAGTCGGCGAAACGCGTGTTTCTAGTCGTGCGACTCACTTGCTGATTTCGCGAGCGACTTGGCTTCGTCGTTTAGCCTCGTTGGCTGTTCCTCATCTCTATCCCAAAGTTCCGAGGACAGCGGATGAGTGACGAGGGGTTCCGGTGCCAAATCGGTATTTTTCGGGAACCCGGGAAGCCTTTTCGGGTGCATTTGTGTTCGTGGCACCCCGAGCTTGTGCTCGCTGTCCCGTCACTTGGTTTTGTGTGTTTTGGGACAGCGAGGGACTTGGTTGGCTGTTTGGTACCCCTCTGGGGCTTAGTGTGGTTTCGGGATCGTCCCGGTGGGTTTCCGGGCGATCCGTCGATTTCGGGATGTGAGAGCTTTGTGTTTAGCGTCGACTTGGTGGACCTTGACCCTGTGAGTCTTTCGTAGGTCCTGTCGCGGTTCCCGAGAGCCGTCGGTGTTAGATTTGATCTTTCAACAGGTGGGTACTTCGATCCGGAGTCGGTTCAGTGGACTACGGTGATACCTTTCTATCCCTTCTCTTGCATTTCAGTTATTAGTTCACTTGACTCCCGTTGACTCTACTTATATGTTCTTGGATAGTAGAGTAGTTGTGGTTTGCATGATTCTTGAGACGACCCAGTTGGTCGGTGGTGATCGCTTGTTGTTCCGAGCGATCCTCGTTGTGGTTTACCAGTTGCTTCACGGCTCGTTGTCGTTCTGTGGATTGAGCATTCGCATCGATCGTCACAGCTCCCTAGCAGTCACGTATGCCAGCGGTCTGATCCACCGTCTTAGTCTTCTTTTCCGGAAAAGGGTCGTGTGTATCCGACCCGTGAGCCTCGACGCAGGGCGTCTGGTAGGTTTTGTGCCGTTGGTTGAGCAGGTTGTGACAGTGCCAGGGATACGTCCCGGTGGCTATGGATTGGGTTTACTTTGTGGTTATCTCCATTGATGCATATACTAGTTGCTTACAGTAGCATAGTTGTTCAGTTGTATGTCAGCCTCATACTTACTTGTGCTACTGTTTACCTTATCTATCTTTTTGTTGACCCTCGTGCCGGTGTGTACACCTCGCCTTCGTCGTCTTGCGGTACCCACTGGGAGGGGAGACATGTTTACATGTTCTCACCCCCCGCCCTCGTTGTTGTTTTCAGGTGAGCAGGGTGGTGGGAGTCGGGACGTTGCGAGGCACGCCTAGATAGTAGCTCTAGAGGTTCCGACTTGTGAGGCTATTCCCCCAGATTTGGTTATTACCCTTATCCTCTAGCAGTTAGTTGGATATGGTTCAGTTACACTGTGGTTGTTTTATCTAGCATGTTATATTTTGGATGATTATTTTGCATGCTTAGATCTCGTGGTTTTGGTTTAGTTTCCATGTGAGGATGTCGATGCTTTTAGATCAATAATTGTGGCTTTATATCGCGCATCTTGATTTTCTACCTCTCGTGGTAGCGTTTTCAAATAAACGCACGTATTTTCGCATCTAAAACTAGCCCGGGGCGTGACAGATTAAGATGGTATCAGAGCGTAAATGGTACAAACACTCATTCATTCATAAACTTGTAACTGAACCACTGGTTAGGCTGACCCATAGGAAGACCTAGGATGTATAGGTGCGCGAGTTCGAGGGGTTTGTGTTCGGCTTGTGTTTTGTGGGTGTTGCCGACCCCTTTTCTCTTGCACAGGTTTCTGTGTTTTGCAGATGGCTTGTGGTCGTGGTAGACCTCCTCGTCCGGGTCGTGGTGGTAGGCGTGCGCCTGCGGAGCCGTCTGCTGGTGTTCAGACTCGGGCTTTTGCGGCTGGTTCGAGTGGGGAGCTGGCAGGAGGCGGACAGCCTGGTGTGGACCGTACCCTGTGTGCTTGAGGCCGAGGCGAGGGGTCAGCTGACGACCCTCTCCGGCATGTTCCGGCTTGTTCCGGTAGTTTGAGCAGCAGCAGGCTACGGCGACTGCCGCTCCAGCCCCTCCTACTCCTTCGCCGAGTGCCCCGATGACTGCAGACCCTCCTGTGGCACCCACGCCGTTGTGGCCACGACCGTGACGACGACAGCGACTACGTCGGCTGTTTCGCGTGTGGACGCCGATCCCGCGATTAGGGATGGTGGCCACATCCGAGCGCGATTGGCGGTTTTCCTGAGTTTTGATCTGCCCTTGTTCGCAAGCTCATGCTCCTTCTAGTAGTGGTGGTGGAGTACCAGACAGATACCAAGTGGCAGGATGTTTTCCCCTTTGCGTAACCACTCGTTGGCAAGTGGTGGCCCTTGTGGGCTAGGTGACGTCACTTGGTGGATCTGTGTTGTTGTTTGGGCTGTTCTTGCCTTGGCCCCACTTTCCGTGTTGAGCACGAGGGCCTCTGCGAGCGTCTCTACGGAGACGATGCTTTGAGCTGTTTCGACAGCAGTTTGGGTGTTACCCTCTCTGTTTTATTGGGTAGGGCGGTGAAGCCTACCCCTCTGACGTATTGCTGGTGGAAACGTCAGAGTTGGTCTTTTGACCTTTAGCTAGTTCTTGCGTCGAACGGACGTGTACTAGACTGAGTGGACACTGTTTGGTGTCGGTTTTTGTTGGTGCCTACAAGGTTTGCGGCTATCCTAACGCCTAAATTGGTGTGTTTTGGGATTTCTGGTGGTATTTGTAGGCTTTCGTGTTGCCGCGAGATCTTCCAGGTTCTTGTTGGAGGTCTCACCGCGTTCGACGTTGGTTAGTCCATGCTGGATTGTTCTTCCTTCGCCTTGGTTCGTGTGGTTGTCAACTCTTTGTCGCCTGTAGCCGTCGGTTTGTTGTTGGAAGCCGAAGACTCCTAGGGAGTTGGCTCAGGGCAGACTTTGTTTTGTGGGTCGGTTTGCTGTTTCATGTTAATTCGGTGACTCGTCTGTGATTTTGGTCCAGCTTTTGAGTTGGTTGACCTGGTGCCTTTGTGGTGTTGCCAACTGGTTGTCGGCGTTTGATCTTGGGATATTTCGTTTTCTTTTGATAAGTACGTTAGCTGCAGACAACGTAGTGTCAAAGGTTAGGACGAATACCCTATCCCTTTTGGGACTTTCTGGATTGGGTTGGTGTTTTCTCTTGCAAGACAATCTCTCTGCGTCGTCTTGTGGAAAAGCTGTGTTGTGGTCATCCCTGATCACGTAGTGAGCCTTGAGCTGATCCTGGAGTGGTTTCGCGCAGTTGATGTGCTATCACTGCGGATGGTTTGACTCCGGTTGAGTTCTGTTGCCTTTAGCTCGGTAGCTGTGCCTTCACAGCTGAAAGGTTTGTGTTGCGAGGTGATCTCGATTTCTGCCAGGAGTTTTGGTGTTTTGGTGACCTGATGTCGGGAGCCTGGTTGTTGGCTCCGAGGTCTCTGTGCGTGTGTTTGCGTACAAGGTTTTACGTTGGTTTGATTGTGAGTTCGAGCTCGACGAGATGACAGTGATGTTTTAGTACCCTCTACCGTGGATCTACGATCTCTTCGACCAGCTTTAGGGAGCCTCGGTATTCTCGAAGATCGTTTAGCAGCCAGGTTATCTTCAGCTGAAGACCAAGGCTGAGGACGTTGCGATGACGGCCTTCCGGACTCGTTACGGGCTTTATGAGGTCACGGTTATGCCGTTCGGTTTGGCGAACGCCCCGGCAGCTTTTATGGATTTGATGAACTGGGTTTTCGGCAGTTCTTGGATCAATTTGTCGTGGTCTCCTTTGACGACATACTGATCTATTCGAGAAGTTTCCTTCTTGGGTCACATCGTGACGCAATCTGGTATTGCGGTGGACCCAAGGAAGGTGGACTCTGTAGTGGATTAGCCTGTTCCGACTTCTGTGGCAGAGATCAGGAGCCTCCTCGGCTTGGCGAGTTGTTACCGACGATTTGTTGAGGGTTTCTCAAGATCGCCGCCCCTTTGAGCAAGCTAACGAGGAAGGGCGTGATGTTTCTGTGGACTCCCGCTTGTCAGATGAGCTTCTAGGAGCTGAAGGACAGTTTGACTCGTGCCCCTATCTTAGCATTGTCGCAGCCTGGTGAGGTTTTTGTGGTCTACTGCGATGCATCTTGGATAGGATTGGGGTGCGTGCTCTTGCAGCAAGAGAAGGTCATCGCGTATGCTTCGCGCCAGTTGATGGACTACGAGAAGAACTATCTGGCGCTCGATCTCGAGTTAGTAGCAGTGGTGTTCGCTCTCGAGCTTTGGATACACTACCTGTACGGAGCGCATTGTGAGATGTTCACGGATCTTCTCAGTCTGAAGTACCTCTTCAAGGAGCTGAACCTCAGACTGAGATCGTGGCTCGAGCTTTTGAAGGATTACGACACCTCAATCCAGTACCATCCGGGCAAGGCGAACGTCGTGGTGGACGCCTTTAGCCGGAAGCAGCCTTCGGCGGAGCTGTCTCTCATGATCACCGACCTAGAGCGATTGGTGGTGGAGTTTCGTCGACTAGAGTTGGAGTTTTACCTCACGGAGCTACTACGCAGTTGTTGTCTTTGGTGGTGCAGCCCACCTTGTCTAATCGAATTTTCGGTGGACAGCTGATGGATCCGCACTTCCAGAGAGTCGAGCAGAGGCCGAGCAGGGCAGAGATGGTGACTTCGCGATCCACGCTGATGGTTTCCTTCATTTCAAGGACGGAGGTGTGCGCCCAGTGATCGGGATTTGAGGCGAGAGTTTTTGACTGAGGCACACCGGTCGCCGTACACCGTTCATCCTGGAGGGACGAAGATGTACCGCAACCCGAAGCAGAATTTCTGGTGACTTGGCATGATGATGGATGTAGCTCAGCATGTGGCACAGTGACTGGTTTGTCAGCAGGTGAAGGCTGAGCATCAGCGACCAACAGGGAAGCTTCAACCGTTGCCCGTACCTGTAGGGAAGTGGGAGCAGATCACCATGGATTTCGTCACCGGGTTGCCTCGTTCTCAGCGAGGTCATGTTGTGATCTGGGTTTTTGTAGACTGATTGACGAAGGCAGCTCACTTCCTACCGGTACACACGACTTAGTCTCGGGATCGACTGGCGCAGCTTTACTTGGTTGAGATCGTCAGGCTGCTTGGAGTGCTAGTATCGATCATCTCTGATCGGGATTCTCGCTTCGTTTCCCAGTTTTGGGAGGAGTTTGCAGCAGGCACTGGGGACGAGGCTCGACTTCAGCTCAGCTTACCACCCTCAGAGTGATGGGCAATCGGAGCGAGTCTTCCAGACTCTCGAGGATATACTCTGGGCATGCGTTTTGGATTTTGGTGAGGGTTGGTTCAAGTATCTCTCCTTGGTGGAGTTCGCCTACAACAGCAGCTTCCAAGCGAGCGTTGGATTGGCACCGTGCGAGGCGTTGTATGGACGTCGTTGTCGATCACCGATCTGTTGGGTTGACGTGGGTGAGCGTCGTGTGATCGGCCCGACAACGGTTCGGCTGAGGGAGTATCTCAGCTACGGTGAGGTGCCTTTGAGGTCTTTGGGCTCGCAAGGTGAAGCGGTTGGGGAGTCGGAGCTTTCTGTATGTGAGAATGCAGTGGACGAGTCGCGAGGAGTGCGAGACTAGTTGAGAGCTGGAGTTTGCTTTGCGTGAGAGGTATCCGCAGTTCTTCGCGGATGGTGTGTGAGTAAGTTTCGGGGACGAAACTTCTTGTTAGGTGGGAGTGATGTGAGAATTCAAATTTTGGAAATTGGAATTCTGTGTTACTCTCCCCTGTTACTGTTTTTTTGATCTGTATACGTATATATATATGTATGGGTATATATATATATATATATATATATGTATATATGTTGTATTTAGTGTATTTTTAGGGTTTTGGGTTTTTGGTTGCGGAGAGAGAACGGCTTATCGGCGCAATCCGGAGTCCGATTCTGACGATCCAAAATGGTAGATTCGATGTCTCGGCAGTGCTGAACGCGATGGCGTAATCTGTGTTGACATGCGACGGATGAATTGAAAGTTGTTTCATGTTCTTCGCCGAGGGGTCGTATTGCACATTTTGCAGTTTCGCGATCTGGACCCTGTTTCTCGCACCATTTTGCGTGAGATTGCTTGTGGAGAGGTGTCTGGACATTTTGTGCTTGCTGTGAGGGACCCAGGGGTATTTTCTGGTGTTTGAGGGTTGTTTTTGCATTGTTACATGTGTATTTGTGTGTATTTGTGTGTGCTTGGGTGTGTGTGAGTGGAGAGAGAGAGAGTGAGCCTTCCTCTCCTTCTCCCTCAGCTCCCAGAGGTGAGCCCCAGCTCCCCCAGCTCCCCTGCCAGCTCCCTGTGTGCCGCCGGCCGCCGCCGACCACCCCTTGGCCGGCGCAACTCCGGCCATCTCCCTATCCTCATTTTCTCATTTTTCTTCTTTTCTTCTTCTTCTTCTTCTTCTTCTTCTTCTTCTTCTTCTTCTTCTTCTTCTTCTTCTTCTTCTTCTTCTTCTTTTCCTTCTCTGCAGTGTGCACCCAGGGTGAACCCATGCCTGAGGTCACCCTGAGGTGGCACAGCTGCCGACGACCCGCTCCGCCGTCGGGAGTCGCCGCCGCGCCGCAGCTGGCTGCTGCTGGGAGGTGTGCGGGCAGTGTGTTGGGTTCTGAACTGCCGCCGCCTCCCGCCGCCGCAGCGACCTCCCGTCGGCATCAGGAGGACCGCCGCAGCCGTCGCCTCCTTCCCCGACCGCCACCGTGCCGCCGGTGCGCCGCCGCGCCGCCTGCAGCTCTTGCTTGCTGCTTGCGGGCAGGGGCAGCTGGAGGCCGCGCCTTGCCGCCTCCCGCCGCCTCGGAGGGTGCGCGCCGCCACCCTTGGGACCGCCGCCGCCGGTCCATCCCTCCCCGGCCGTCGCCGTGCCGCCGGAGCGCCGCCGCAGCCGCCGCGGGATCGGCTAGGGCATCTTGGGCAGCCGCGGCCGAGCTTGCTCCGCCGCCGTCGTCGCCGGTTTCCCTTGTCGCGGTCACCGGCCAACCGACGCCCGGCGGGCCCCTCTTGCCGGTGCTCGCGTCACCGCCGGCCGCCGCCGCCGTCCGTTGCCGCGCCGCCGTGCCCTAGCCAACCCGAGAGTTGGCTTCCTCCCCGCGCCGCCGCCGCCGCTTTCTGCCGCCGGCTGAGGTGAGCACCCTCTTCATCACCTTCCCCGCATCCCACCCTGGTCGCCGCTGGCCGTGCATGTCGGCCGGCAGCCGGCCGGAGCTTGTTGCTTGTGTTTTGTGTTGATTTTGGCCGTACGCTTGTGTTTGAGCTCCCCGTTGCCTCCCGAAGTTCGGGAAGGTGAGCACGATGATCGCGGCGATGCGCTGATCATCATGCTCACCTTAGATTTTGTTTTGGTTGAGCCGTTTCGCTGTTCGGCCGATGTCGAGCAATTTCATCGTATGTGGGCACTGTTTTTATGCAATTTCTGGGCTTGCGACTGGTCTTGTCGCAGTGAGGCTGTGAGCACGGCCTCGTTACGTCGTTACCTATCCGCTGGTGCTTGCGGGAGGTCGTGCGGACGTACGGATTGCTCGAACGGCCTTATTTATCGCTTGTATGTATGTAATTGTTAATTGTTTGTGGACTTTGGCGATTGTGGCAGTGTTGCGACGCTGCGGGCAGCAAGGGCATGGTCCTTGAAGCCCTGTGGACTGGTTGCCCAACCCCTTCGCCCTTCGTGGAGATCCGGATTCATTTCCAACACGTTTTTCGATGAAATAGTCGGCGAAACACGTGTTTCTAGTCGTGCGACTCACTTGCTGATTTCGCGAGCGACTTGGCTTCGTCATTTAGCCTCGTTGCCTGTTCCTCATCGCTGTCCCGAAGTTCCGAGGACAGCGGATGAGTGACGAGGGGTTCCGGTGCCAAATCGGTATTTTCGGGAACCCGGGAAGCCTTTTCGGGTGCGTTTGTGTTCGTGGCACCCCGAGCTTGTGCTCGCTGTCCCGTCACTTGGTTTTGTGTGTTCGGGGACAGCGAGGGACTTGGTTGGCTGTTTGGTACCCCTCTGGGGCTTAGTGTGGTTTCGGGATCGTCCTGGTGGGTTTCCGGGCGATCCGTCGATTTCGGGATGTGAGAGCTTTGTGTTTAGCGTCGACTTGGTGGACCTTGACCCTGTGAGTCTTTCGTAGGTCCTGTCGTGGTTCCCAAGAGCCTTCGGTGTTAGATTTGATCTTTCGGCAGGTGGGTACTTCGATCCGGAGTCGGTTCAGTGGACTATGGTGATACCTTTCTATCCCTTCTCTTGCATTTCAGTTATTAGTTCACTTGACTCCCGTTGACTCTACTTATATGAGCTTGGATAGTAGAGTAGTTGTGGTTTGCATGATTCTTGAGACGACCCAGTTGGTCGGTGGTGATCGCCTGTTGTTCCGAGCGATCCTCGTTGTGGTTTACTAGTTGCTTCACGGCTCATTGCCGTTCTGTGGATTGAGCATTCACATCGATCGTCACAGCTCCCTAGCACCTCACGTATGCCAGCGGTCTGATCCACCGTCTTGGTCTTCTTTTCCGGAAAAGGGTCGCGTGTATCCGACCCGTGAGCCTCGACGCAGGGCGTCTGGTAGGTTTTGTGCCGTTGGTTGAGCAGGTTGTGACAGTGCCAGGGATACGTCCCGGTGGCTATGGATTGGGTTTACTTTGTGGTTATCTCCATTGATGCATATACTAGTTGCTTACAGTAGCATAGTTGTTCAGTTGTATGTCAGCCTCATACTTATTTGTGCTACTGTTTACCTTATGTATCCTTTTGTTGACCCTCGTGCCAGTGTGTTGTCACGCCCCGGGCTAGTTCTAGATGCGAAAAAATGTGCCGATTTTTTTTTTAAAAAAAGCCTAGCCCGCGCCACGTACAGACCCGCCACAAATACAGGGTCCACTGTACACACGGACAGAACCTCCCCTGTATTTGCACGGCGTCAACAACATACAACAGGATCACAACCACCATTCATTCATCACAACATATCACAATAACTCAAGAGATTCATACAGCTAGCAGTCCTTAAACCTGTATGAATCTAAGCAATTCCTTAGGCGAAGGATGATGCGATGCACAAGCAACAGTCATTCTAGAAAACTGCTCCTTACCCAGAAGCTTTCTTTGAAACCCTAGATCCAATCATTTAAGAATCATTTAAAAACTGTTCTCCACACGAGAACTCTCTTTGAAATCACAAAAGCCGAACGATCAGAAATCCATTTGAAAACCGTTTCCCACACGGAAACCTTTATTTTACAACGCTACCACGAGGGGTAGAAAGCCAAAATACTCGATAAATGAAACCATCTAAAAATAGTTATACAACCAACTGGCCCAAGCATGCAGTCATCGCATAAGTATAAAGAATGAATCCACAACACAAGCATGCTAGAATATATCCAAAAGAAGGGTAACTGAACCACAAATCACATCTAACAGATAAGGGTAGGGTGATAACCAAATCTGGGGAAGTAGCCTCACGAGTCGGAACCTCTAGAGCTACTATCTAGGCGTGCCTCGCAGCGTCCCGACACTCACCACCCTGCTCACCTGAAAACTGCAACGAGGGCGGGGGGTGAGAACATGTACACATGTCTCCCCTCCCAGTGGGTACCGCAAGCCGACGAAGGCGAGGTGTACACACCGGCACGAGGGTCAAGTGAACTAAAAACTGTAATGCAAAAGAAGGGATAGAAAGGTATCACCGTAGTCCACTGAACCGACTCCGGATCGAAGCACCCACCTGTAGGTAAGATCCAATCTAACACCGACGGCTCTCGGGAACTGCGACAGGACCTACGAAAGACTCACAGGGTCAAGGTCCACCAAGTCGACGCTAAACACAAAGCTCTCACATCCCGAAACCGACGGATCGCCCGGGAAACCCACCGGGACGATCCCAAACCACACTAGGCTCTACAGGGGTACCAAACAGCCAACCTAGTCCCTCGCTGTCCCCGAACACACAAAACCAAGTGACGGGACAGCGAGCACAAGCTCGGGGTGCCACGAACACCAAACGCACCCGAAAAGGCTTCCCGGGTTCCCGAAAATGCCGAATTGGCACCGGAACCCCACATCACTCATCCGCTGTCCTCGAAACTTCAGGACAACGATGAGGAACAGCCAACGAGGCTACACGACGAAGCCAAGTCGCTCGCGAAAACAGCGAGTGAGTCGCGCGACTAGAAACACACGTTTCGTCGATTAATTCATCGAAAAACGCGTCGGAAACGAATCCGAAACTCCACGAAGGGCGAGGGGGTTGGACAACCAGTCCACAGGGTCCCGAGGACCAAACCCTTGCTGCCCACAGCGTCGCAACGCTGCCACAAACGCCAAAGTCCCAAAACAAGCACAATTCCATACATACAAGCAATAAACGGAGCCGCTAGAGCAAACCGTACATCCACACGACCTTCCGCAAGCACCAGCGGATAGGTAACGATGTCACGGAGACCGTGCTCATAGCCCCACTGCGACAGGACAAGTCGCAAGCTCAGCAAACCCATAAAAATAGTGAGCACATGCAAAAAGCAAGCATGACTAAGGCCGTGTGAGCAAACCGTACATCCGCACGACCTTCCGCAAGCACCAGCGGATAGGTAACGATGTCACGGAGACCGTGCTCACAGCCTCGCTGCGACAGGAACAGTCGCTGGCCCAGCAATTGCATAAAAACAGGGCCACAAACACAAATGAAGCTCGACAAAGGCCGAACGGCAAGACGGCTCACCCAAAACAGAGATTAAGGTGAGCATGATGATCAGCGCATCGCCGCGATCATCGTGCTCACCTTCCCGGACTCTGGGAGGCAACGGGGAGCTCAAACACCAAGATACGGCCAAAAACCACTAAGCAAGACCCCGGCCGGAGCAACCAGCTCCTGCCGGCTGCCGGCCGGCATGCAAGGCCAGCGGCGGCCAGCATCGGCAGAGGAGGTGTCAAGGAAGAGGGGGCTCACCTCAGCCGGCGGCGGGAAGCGGCGGCGGCGGCGCGGGGAAGAGCCCTAGCTCCGGGAAGGCTCGGCCACACCTACTCCGACAAGGGACGGCGGCGGCGGCCGGCGGCGACGCGAGCACCGGCAAGAGGGGCCCGCCGGACGTCGGGGAAGGGATGACCGCGACAACTCCGGGCAACGGCGGCGGCGGCCGGAAGCTCACAGCCCCGGGTGCCTTAGGAGCCCAGGCGGCAACCGCGGCGGCTGCGGCGGCGCTCCGGCAGCACGGCGACGGCCGGGAAGGAGAAGACCGGCGGCGGAGGTCCCGAGGGTGGCGGCGCGCACCCTCCGAGGCGGCGGGAGGCGGCGGGGCGCGGCCTCCAGCTGCTCCTGCCTGCAGCTTGCCTGCAAGAGCCGCAGGCGGCGCGGCGGCGCACCGGCGGCACGGGGGCGGCCGGGGAAGGAGACGACGGCGCCGGAGAACATGAGGGTGAGGGTGCTCACCCTCCCAGGCGGCGGGAACCGGCGGCGGCTCGGGCCACCAACACCCTGCCCGCAGCTGCCCTAGAAGCAGCTGCGGCAGCTCGGCGGCCCACGGCGGCAGTCCCCGGCGGCGGCGAGGGACTCCGACAGGCATGCCACCTCAGGGGGAGCTCAAGCAAGGGTTCCCCCTGGGTGCACACCTCAGAGAAGGAGAAGAAACAGAGGGAGAAGAAGAAGAAGGAAAAAAGGGAGGAGAGAGAAGCCGGGGTTGCTCCGGCCAGGCGGTGGCCGGCGGCGGCCGGCAGAGCACGGGGAGGAGGCCAAGGGACAGGGGGGAGAGGGGGCTTCCATCTGGGGGCTGAGGGAGAGAGAGGGAGAGAGTGTGAGGGGATAGCTCAACTACCCCCACCTACTACACCCACACACACTCCACCCAATTACACAAAAGCCCCTCAAACCCCTCAAATTACCTCTGGGTCTCCCACAGCAGGTACAAAAGCCCAGACACCCCTCCACAATCGAACCTCACGCGAAACTGTGCGAGAACAGGGTCCAAATCGCGAAAAATACAAAATGTGACTTTCGACCTCTCGGCGAAGAAGATGGAATAACTCTCAAACTGCTAGTCGCATGCCGACGCGGATCACGCCATCGCGTTCAGCACTGCCGAGACATCTAACCTACTATTTTGGATCGTCAGATTCGGACTCCGGTTCGCGCCGTTAAGCCGTTCGCTCTCCGCAACAAAATTCCAAAAACACTAAAACACGATAAAAACCACTTATATACATATATATACATATATACATGTATATATATACGTATACTGATCGAAAACACAGTATCAGGGGAGAGGAACACAGAATTTCAAATTTCCAAAAAATCGAATTCTCACATCACTCCCACCTAACAAGAAGTTTCGTCCCCGAAACTTACTCACACACCATCCGCGAACAACAGCGGATACCTCACACACGAAGCAGACTCCAGCTCCCAAGAAGTCTCGCGCTCCTCGTGACTCGTCCACCGCAGTCTCACAAACAAAAAGCTCCGGTTCCTCAACTGCTCCACCTAGCGAGCCAAAAACCCCACAGGCACCTCACCGCAGCTGAGATTCTCTCTCAGCTGAACCGTTGTCGGGCCGATCACACGACGCTCACCCACGTCAACCAAACAGAACAGTGATCGACAACGACTTCCACAGTACGCCTCGCACGGTGCCAATCCAACGCTCGCTTGGAAGCTGTAGAAGGAAGCAAGCTCCATCAAGGAAGGATACCTGAACCAATCCTCACCAAAATCCAAATGCATGCCCGGAGCATAACCTCGAGAGTCTAGAAGACTCGCTCCGACTGCCCAACACTCTGAGGGTGGTAAACCGAGCTGAAGTCGAGCCTCGTCCCCAGTGCCTACTGCAAGCTCCTCCAGAACTGGGAAACGAAGCGAGAATTCCGATCCAAAACGATCGACACTGGCACTCCAAACAGCCCGACGAACTCATCCAAGTAGAGCTGCGCCAGTCGATCCCAAGACTAATACGGATGTACCGATAGGGAGTGAGCTGTTTTCGTCAGACAATCCACCAAACCCAGATCGCAACATGACCTCGCGGAGAACGAGGCAACCCGGTGACGAAAACCATGCTGATCTGCTCCCACTTCCTTACAGGTACAGGCAACGGTCAAAGCTTCACTGCTGACAAACCCGGCACAGTGCCACATGCTGAGCTACAACCAGAGACTCTGCCTCAAGTCGCAGTACATCTTCGTCTCTCCAGGATGAACGATGTACGGCGACCGGTGTGCCTCAGCCAAAACTCTCACCTCAAATCCTGAACACTGGGCACACACCTCCGTCCTCGAAGGAAAACCAACAGCATGTAGCACGAAGTCACCATCTCTGCCCTGCTCGGCGTCTGCCCGTACTCTCTGCCAGTGCGGATCCATCGGCTGCCCACCGAAAATCTGATCCGCCAAGGTGGATTGCACCTCCAAAGACAACAACTGTGCGGTAGCTCCACAAGGTAAGGTCTCCAACTCTGGTCGACGGAACTCCACCACCAATCGCTCCTGGTCGGTGATCAAAAGAGACGGCTCCTTGAAGAGATACAACAAACTCTGGGGATCCGTGAAGATCTCACGACGCGCTCCATTCAGGTAGTGTCTCCAAAGCTTGAGAGCGAACACCACTGCTGCTAACTCGAGAGATCGAGCGCCAGATAGATCTTCTCATAGTCCATCAACTAGCGCGAAGCATAAGCAATAACCTTCTCATGCTGAATGAGCACGCACCCCAATCCCATCCAAGATGCATCGCAGAAGACCATAACAACCTCACCAGGCTGCGACAATGCTAAGATAGGGGCACGGGTCAAACAGTCCATCGGCTCCTAGAAGCTCATCAGACAAGCGGGAGTCTATAGACACAACGCGCCCCTTCCTCGACAGCTTGATCAAAGAGGCGGCGATCTTGAGAAGAACCCTCAACAAATCGCCGGCAATAACGCCCAAGCCGAGGAAGCTCCTAAACTCAGCCACAGAAGTCGGAACAGGCCAACTACTACAAGGTCCACCTTCCTTGGTTCCTCCACAAAACCAGCCCGGGTCACGATGCGAACCAAGAAGGAAACTCCTCGAATAGATCAATATGTCGTCAAAGGAGACCACGACAATTTGATCCAAGAACTGCCGAAACCCAGTTCATCAAATCCAAAAAGCTGCCGGGACGTTCGTCAAACCGAACGGCAAAACCGTGACTTCGTAAAGCCCGTAACGAGTCCGGAGGGCCGTCAACGCAACGTCCTCGGCCTTGATCCTCAACTAAGGATAACCTGGCTGCAGAACACACTTCGAGAAAATCGAGGCTCCCTGGAGCCGGTCGAAGAGATCGAAGGTCTGCGGTAGAGGGTACTAAAACAACACCGACCAATTGAAAGCTCGACTCACAATCCAACCAACGGAAACCTTGCGAGTCCACCACTCACGTGCAGAGGATTGCCAATCGCAACAAGCGGTAAAAACACCAACGATGTCGAACATCAGATTCCAAAAGATCGGGCACGCGCTCCAAAGCACGGCTACACGAAAGACGCGGCGAAAACCCTTCACGCAAACACAAGCACAGAGACCTCGGAGCCAACAACCAGGCTCCCGTCATCCCAAAACCGAGCTAAAAGGCAACCTGACTCAACCGGAGTCAAACCAACAGCAGTGATGGCAAATCAACTGCGCAAAAACCACGCCAGGATTAGCTCAAGGTTCACCACTAGAACGGGGATGACCAACACACAGCTTTCCGCAAGACGGCCAAGGGCGAGAAATGTCTTGCAAGAGAAAGCACCGACCCAATCCAGAAAGTCCCCAAAAGGAGATAGGGTATCTCGTCCTAACTTTTGACACTACGTTGTCTGCAGCCAACGTACTTATCAAAAGAAAACGAAATATCCCAAGGTCAAGGCCAACAACCAGTTGGCAACACCACAAAGGTACCAGGTCAACCAACTCAAAAGCTGAACCAAAGTCACAGACGAGTCACCGAATTAACGGGAAAAGCAAACCGACCCACAAAACAAAGTCTGCCCTGAGCCAACTCCCTAGGAGTCATCGGCTTCCAACAACGAACCGACGGCTACAGGCGACAAAGGGTCGTCAACCACACAAACCAAACCGGAGGAAGAACAAAATCAGCGTCGACTAACCAACGTCGAACGCGGTGAGATCTCCAACAAGAACCTGGAAGATCTCGCGGCAACACGGAAACCTACAAATACCACCAGGAATCCCAAAACACACCAATTCAGGCGTTAGGATAGCCGCAAACCACGTAGGCACCGACAAAAACCCGACACTAAACAGTATCCACTCAGTCTAGTACACGTCAGTTCGACGCCAGAACTAGCCAATGGTCAAAAGACCAACACTGACGATGCCACCAGCAAGACGTCAGAGGGGTAGGCTTCATCGCCCTACCCATCAAAACAGAGGGGAAAACACCCAAACTGCGGTCAAAACCGCTCAAAGCACCGTCTCCGTAGAGACGCTCGCAGAGGCCCTCGTGCTCAACACGAAAAGTGGGGACAGGGCAAGTACAGCCCAACAACAATACAGATCCACCAAGTGACGTCACCCCGCCCACCAGGGCCACCACCTGCCAACGAGTGGTAACACAAAGGGGAAAACACCCTGCCACTTGGGATCTGTAAGGTACTCCACCACCACTACCAGAAGGAGCACGAGCCTGCGAACCAAGGCAGATCAAAACTCAGGAGATCCGCCCAAACACGCTCAGATGTGGCCACCACCCCCAAACACGGGGTCGGCATCCACGCGCGAAACAGCCGACAAAGTCGCTGTCATCGTCACGGTCGTCGCACAACGGTGTGGGTGCCACAGGAGGGTCTGCAGTCGTCGGGGCACTCGGCGGAAGAGGAGGAGGGGCTGGAGCGGCAGTCGCTGTAGCCTGCTGCTGCAAAAAAACTACCGGAACAAGCCGGAACATGCCGGAGAGGGTCGCCCGCTGACTCCTCGCCTCGACCTCAAGTACACAGGGTACGGTCCACACCAGGCTGTCCGCCTCCTGCCAGCTCCTCACTCGAACCAGCCACCACAGCCCGAAACAGAACACCAGCAGACAGCTCAGCAGGCGCACGCCCACCACCACGACCCGGACGAGGAGGTCTAGCAAGACCACAAGCCAACTGCAAAATGCAGAAACCAGCGCAAGAGAAAAGGGGTCGGCAACTCCCACAAAACACAAGCCGAAAACAAACCCCTCGAACTCGCGCGCCTATACATCGTAGGTCCTCCTATGGGTCAGCCTAACCAGTGGTTCAGTTACAAGTTGATGAATGAATGAGTGTTTGTTCCCTTTACGCTCTGATACCATCTTAATCTGTCACGCCCCGGGCTAGTTCTAGATGCGGAAAAACGTGCCGATTTTTTTTAAAAAAAAAGCCTAGCCCGCGCCACGTACAGACCCGCCACAAATACAGGGTCCACTGTACACACGGACAGAACCTCCCCTGTATTTGCACGGCGTCAACAACATACAACAGGATCACAACCACCATTTATTCATCACAACAGATCACAATAACTCAAGAGATTCATACAGCTAGCAGTCCTTAAACCTGTATGAATCTAAGCAATTCCTTAGGCGAAGGATGATGCGATGCACAAGCAACAGTCATTCTAGAAAACTGCTCCTTACCCAGAAGCTTTCTTTGAAACCCTAGATCCAATCATTTAAGAATCATTTAAAAACTGTTCTCCACACGAGAACTCTCTTTGAAATCACAAAAGCCGAACGATCAGAAATCCATTTGAAAACCGTTTCCCACACGGAAACCTTTATTTTACAACGCTACCACGAGGGGTAGAAAGCCAAAATACTCGATAAATGAAACCATCTAAAAATAGTTATACAACCAACTGGCCCAAGCATGCAGTCATCGCATAAGTATAAAGAATGAATCCACAACACAAGCATGCTAGAATATATCCAAAAGAAGGGTAACTGAACCACAAATCACATCTAACAGATAAGGGTAGGGTGATAACCAAATCTGGGGAAGTAGCCTCACGAGTCGGAACCTCTAGAGCTACTATCTAGGCGTGCCTCGCAGCGTCCCGACACTCACCACCCTGCTCACCTGAAAACTGCAACGAGGGCGGGGGGTGAGAACATGTACACATGTCTCCCCTCCCAGTGGGTACCGCAAGCCGACGAAGGCGAGGTGTACACACCGGCACGAGGGTCAACAAAGATAGATATGGTATACAGTAGCACAAGTAAGTATGAGGCTGACATACAACTGAAACAACTATGCTACTGTAAGCAACTAGTATATGCATCAAAGGAGATAACCACAAAGTAAACCCAATCTGAAACCACCGGGACGTATCCCTAGCACTGTCACAACCTGCTCAACCAACGGCACAAAACCTACCAGACGCACTGCGTCGAGGCTCACGGGTCGGAACAAACTCAACGACCCTTTTCCGGAAAAGAAGCCCAAACGGTGGATCAGACCGTTGGCATACGTGAGGTGCTAGGGAGCTGTGACGATCGATGCAAATGCTCAATCCACAGAACGACAACGAGCCGAGAAGCAACCAAAACCACCACTAGGATCGCTCGGAACAACAGGCGATCATCATCGACCAACTGGGTCGTCTCAGGAACCATGCAAATCCACAACTAGGATCGCTCGGAACAATAGGCGATCACTACCGACCAACTGGGTCGTCTCAAGAACCATGCAAACCACAACTAGGATCGCTCGGAACAATAGACGATCACTACCGACCAACTGGGTCGTCTCAAGAACCATGCAAACCACAACTACTCTACTATCCAAGCACGCATATAAGTAGAGTCAACGGGAGTCAAGTGAACTAATAACTGAAAAGCAAGAGGAGGGATAGAAAGGTATCACCGTAGTCCACTGAACCGACTCCGGATCGAAGTACCCACCTGTCGAAAGATCAAGTCTAACACCGACGGCTCTCGGGAACCGCGACAGGACCTACGAAAGACTCACAGGGTCAAGGTCCACCAAGTCGACGCTAAACACAAAGCTCTCACATCCCGAAACCGACGGATCGCCCGGGAAACCCACCGGGACGATCCCAAACCACACTAGGCTCTACAGGGGTACCAAACAGCCAACCTAGTCCCTCGCTGTCCCCGAACACACAAAACCAAGTGACGGGACAGCGAGCACAAGCTTGGGGTGCCACGAACACCAAACGCACCCGAAAAGGCTTCCCGGGTTCCCGAAAATGCCGAATTGGCACCGGAACCCCACATCACTCATCCGCTATCCTCGGAACTTCAGGACAACGATGAGGAACAGCCAACGAGGCTACACGACGAAGCCAAGTCGCTCGCGAAAACAGCGAGTGAGTCGCGCGACTAGAAACACACGTTTCGTCGATTAATACATCGAAAAACGCGTCGAAAACGAATCCGAAACTCCACGAAGGGCGAGGGGGTTGGACAACCAGTCCACAGGGTCCCGAGGACCAAACCTTTGCTGCCCACAGCGTCGCAACGCTGCCACAAACGCCAAAGTCCCAAAACAAGCACAATTCCATACATACAAGCAATAAACGGAGCCGCTAGAGCAAACCGTACATCCGCACGACCTTTCGCAAGCACCAGCGGATAGGTAACGATGTCACGGAGACCGTGCTCATAGCCCCACTGCGACAGGACAAGTCGCAAGCTCAGCAAACCCATAAAAATAGTGAGCACATGCAAAAAGCAAGCATGACTAAGGCCGTGTGAGCAAACCGTACATCCGCACGACCTTCCGCAAGCACCAGCGGATAGGTAACGATGTCACGGAGACCGTGCTCACAGCCTCGCTGCGACAGGAACAGTCGCTGGCCCAGCAATTGCATAAAAACAGGGCCACAAACACAAATGAAGCTCGACAAAGGCCGAACGGCAAGACGGCTCACCCAAAACAGAGATTAAGGTGAGCATGATGATCAGCGCATCGCCGCGATCATCGTGCTCACCTTCCCGGACTCTGGGAGGCAACGGGGAGCTCAAACACCAAGATACGGCCAAAAACCACTAAGCAAGACCCCGGCCGGAGCAACCAGCTCCGGCCGGCTGCCGGCCGGCATGCAAGGCCAGCGGCGGCCAGCATCGGCAGAGGAGGTGTCAAGGAAGAGGGGGCTCACCTCAGCCGGCGGCGGGGGAAGCGGCGGCGGCGGCGCGGGGAAGAGCCCTAGCTCCGGGAAGGCTCGGCCACACCTACTCCGGCAAGGGATGGCGGGCGGCGGCCGGCGGCGACGCGAGCACCGGCAAGAGGGGCCCGCCGGACGTCGGGGAAGGGCCGACCGCGACAACTCCGGGCAACGGCGGCGGCGGCCGGAAGCTCACAGCCCCGGGTGCCTTAGGAGCCCAGGCGGCTGCGGCGGCGGCGCTCCGGCAGCACGGCGACGGCCGGGAAGGAGAAGACCGGCGGCGGAGGTCCCGAGTGTGGCGGCGCGCACCCTCCGAGGCAGCGGGAGGCGGCGGGGCGCGGCCTCCAGCTGCTCCTGCCTGCAGCTTGCCTGCAGGAGCCGCAGGCGGCGCGGCGGCGCACCGGCGGCACGGGGGCGGCCGGGGAAGGAGACGACGACGGCGCCGGAGAACATGAGTGTGAGGGTGCTCACCCTCCCAGGCGGCGGGAACCGGCGGCGGCTCGGGCCACCAACACCCTGCCCGCAGCTGCCCTAGAAGCAGCTGCGGCAGCTCGGCGGCCCACGGCGGCGGTCCCCGGCGGCGGCGAGGGACTCCGACAAGCATGCCACCTCAGGGGGAGCTCAAGCAAGGGTTCCCCCTAGGTGCACACCTCAGAGAAGGAGAAGAAACAGAGGGAGAAGAAGAAGAAGGAAAAAGGGGAGGAGAGAGAAGCCGGGGTTGCTCCGGCCAGGCGGTGGCCGGCGGCGACCGGCAGAGCACGGGGAGGAGGCCAAGGGACAGGGGGAGAGGGGGCTTCCATCTGGGGGCTGAGGGAGAGAGAGGGAGAGAGAGGGAGAGAGTGTGAGGGGATAGCTCAACTACCCCCACCTACTACACCCACACACACTCCACCCAATTACACAAAAGCCCCTCAAACCCCTCAAATTACCTCTGGGTCCCCCACAGCAGGTACAAAAGCCCAGATACCCCTCCACAATCGAACCTCACGCGAAACGGTGCGAGAACAGGGTCCAAATCGCAAAAATACAAAATGTGACTTTCGACCTCTCGGCAAAGAAGATGGAATAACTCTCAAACCGCTCGTCGCATGCCGATGCAGATCACGCCATCGCGTTCAGCACTGCCGAGACATCGAACCTACCATTTTGGATCGTCATATTCGGACTCCGGTTCGCGCCGTTAAGCCGTTCGCTCTCCGCGACAAAATTCCAAAAACACTAAAACACGATAAAAACCACTTATATACATATATATACATATATACCTGTATATATATACGTATACTGATCGAAAACACAGTATCAGGGGAGAGGAACACAGAATTTCAAATTTCCAAAAATTCGAATTCTCACATGTGTACACCTCGCCTTCGTCGGCTTGCGGTACCCACTGGGAGGGGAGACATGTTTACATGTTCTCACCCCCCGCCCTCGTTGTTGTTTTCAGGTGAGCAGGGTGGTGGGAGTCGGGACGTTGCGAGGCACGCCTAGATAGTAGCTCTAGAGGTTCCGACTTGTGAGTCTACTCCCCCAGATTTGGTTATTACCCTTATCCTCTAGCAGTTAGTTGGATATGGTTCAGTTACACTGTGGTTGTTTTACCTAGCATGTTATATTTTGGATGATTGTTTTGCATGCTTAGATCTCGTGGTTTTGGTTTAGTTTCCATGTGAGGATGTCGATGCTTTTAGATCAATAATTGTGGCTTTATATCGCGCATCTTGGTTTTCTACCCCTCGTGGTAGCGTTTTCAAATAAAAGTTTCCGTGTGGGAAACAGTTTTCAAATGGATTTTCGATCGATCGACTTTTGGGATTTCAAATGAGAGTTCTCGTGTGGAGAACGGTTTTCAAATGATTCTTGAATGCTTGATATTAGGGTTTCAAAATAAAGCTTCTGGGTAAGGAGCAATTTTCTAGAATGATCTGTTGTTTGTGCATTGCATCATCCTTCGCCTAAGGACTTGCTTAGATTTATACAGGTTTAAGGACTGTTAGTTGTATGAATTTTATTGAGCTGTTGTGTTGTTGTGGTGAATGAATGGTGGTTGTGATCCTGTTGTATGTTGTGTATGTCGTGCAAATACAGGGAAGGCTCTGTCCGTGTGTACAGTGGACCCTGTATTTGTGGCGGGTCTGTACGTGGCGCGGGCTAGGCTTTCAAAAAAAAATTGGCACGTATTTCCACATCTAAAACTAGCCCGGGGCGTGACACATGTGTATGAGTAGGTGATACCTTGCATTTATTATTAGTAGTTTAGTTGATGCATGACAAGGTTAATTACTTTGTGTGGTGCACCATTTTTATTTATCAAGATTAGAGTTGATGCATATGTTAAACAGTTTCATTACCGTGTATTACGTGTATAGAGGCATGATAGATAGTATACTTGTATAGAGGCATGATAGATAGTATACATGTAGAGAGACATGATAGTTAGTAAAAGTATATTTGTTCATATTATACTCTGTAGCTCATTTGATAGTATACTTTACTGTTCTTTCCTATTCTTGCCTCTAGTAGACCTAGTGGGAAGGTCGTGGTTGTCGCTGACCGTACCCGCTGGGAACTACTGTTTTGTAGTTCTCACGTCCTTTTGTGGTTTACTTTTCAAAATTTTCATAGCTAGTGGTTAATCGAGATAAGAGGATCGCGCTGTAGTTAGCATCTCCTACCAGTGTACATGAGCTATAGAGGAGCGCCCAGCTATATAGCTTTTTGATAGTGATATTGTACATCAGGACTGGCGAGGCCAGGGCCTTTTACTTGTATAATTGTGTTTTTGAGGAGTTTGTGGTTGTTGATTGTATTTGAAGTGATAGTAGTTTAGTTCAGTTTTATATATATCGCTCTGATACTTCGTGTGTTAGTTGTGAACTCTAGAATTGCTTTGCTACTATTTTTGTTGGACACCTCGTGCGGACGGGAAAAACTCTGTCCGTTTGGTGGGTCTGTGCACATGCCCGGAAGGCTTCTGCTGTGGTCCTGGTGCGTGACAACTTGTATTATAAGACAAGAAGTAGTAGGGAAAGAAGATGGCAAAGATCGAATAATATGTCGAGAATAAAAAGAGGGAGGCAAGAACAAGTATAAGAACTAAAAAAATCGAATAATAAGCCAACAATATTCTACCATTTTCTTTTGGAAATTGCATCGGAGAAAAGAGGAAGAAAGAAGTAAAGGTGTGACTCGAGTAATAAGGCAAGAATAAGAAGAGGGAGGCAAAGAAGAAGAAGAACAGGAACAAGGTGAAGAAGAATGTGGCTAAGAATAGCAACAAGAAGAGCAAGAACAAGAATTAAAGAAAAGTAGAAGAAAGAAGTTAAGAAGAAGAAGAAAATTATGAACAACAACATGGAGCGAAGAGGAACAGAGAAAGAAGGAGTTGCATACAAAGAAGGTTGTTCTTGTACTTACAGTTGTGTTGCATGAACGTGGATGGCAGTTGCACAATTAAGCAAGTGATCGCACTAGTTCATGGAGTAATTGCACTAAATTAATAATAAGTTGCTCGATTTAAGATGATGTTGCACTATTTGTCAACCCAATTGTGCGTTTATTTTTTCAGTTCTCGTGGTCATCTATTTTTCCAAATATTTCAAACAGAAAACGGCTAGGGGAGCCAATAGAAATATGGGAAATGGGTCTCTACAGCGACCAACACACGTCCCCATAAGAAAGGTGATGTATGCCTGCACAGTGCCTATGCCCTCGATAAGCATAATATGATCATACAATAATGGGTCTCCATACATACATCCACTACATATGTATAAAAGGGGTTCGAAATCTTTAAATCCAGCCCAATTGTGCAAAATCCGAAAAAGCGGTCCGATTTTGCAAATTTGCAAAACAATGCAAAAAAGCATATATATATATATGTATTTGTAGAGTCCGGCTACTATACTCTTATGAGTACGATCGCCTTTATACTCATAAGTCTTTTTCGATGATAGAGCTTCCGAATCGACGATCCATACCGTTAAACATTATGTAGAGCATCTAAAACTTCTAAAAATCAAATTTTATAATTTTTTGACATCATTTACCTTATGATCAAAAGATCTCAAAATTGACAATTTTTAACGGCCGGTATAGGACACTTGCTAGTTTAACGGTGTAAAAGAATTGAAATCGGTTGAGTTTTTTATAGAAAATTATATTCACTATCTAGATAAAGATCAATAACTCTGATCTTAAATTTAAGTATCCGATCATCCATTTTTAGGACATCGTTCGATTTTGACCGTTCATTTTATGCCCGCTTGATGGACTTTATTATGATTTCGAAAAATTATGAAATTCATTTTCTAAAAGTTTTAAATACTCTAGATCATATTTAACGGTGCGGATCGTCGATTCGGAAGCTCCATCATCGAAAACAATTTATGAGTACGAAGGGCTCTATACTCATAAGAGTATAGTAGCCCTACTCTGTATATGTATATATATATATGTATGTATATGTATATATATATGTATGTATATGTATGTATATATGTATGTATATGTATGTATATATGTATGTATATATATATGTATATATATGTATATATATATAGTAGGGCTACTATACTCTTATAAGTATAGAGCCCTTCGTACTCATAAGTTGTTTTCGATGATGGAGCTTCCGAATCGACGATTCACTCCGTTAAATATAATCTAGAGTATTTAAAATTTTCTAGAGAGTAAATTTTGTAATTTTTCGAAATCGTAATAAAGTCCATCAAGCGGGTATAAAATGAACGGTCAAAATCGAATGAGACCCAAAAAATGGATGATCATATTCTTTAATTTAAGATCGGAGTTATTGATCTTTATCTAGATAGTAATAGAATTTTCTATCAAAAATTCAACCGATTCCGATTCTTTTACACCATTAAATTAGCAAATAGCCCATACCGGCCGTTAAAATTTGTCAATTTTGAGACCTTTTGATCGTAAGGTAAATGATGTCGAAAATTTGTAAAATTTGATTTCTAGAAGTTTTAAATATTCTAGATAATGTTTAACGGTATGGATCGTCGATTCGGAAGCTCTATCATCGAAAACAACTTATGAGTACGAAGGCGATCGTACTCATAAGAGTATAGTAGCCGGCCTATATATATATATATATATATATATATATAGAGAGAGAGAGAGAGAGAGAGAGAGAGAGAGAGAGAGAGAGAGAGAGAGAGATTTGAGCTTCTATACTTTTGGAAGCACCAACTTTCAACTTTTGAGCCCTTGGATTTATACTATTACCACTACCAACTAGTAAACCCTAGGGATACAAGGGTCCAAAAGTTGGAAGTATATACTTCTAAAAGTATAGTAGCCACCCCACCCCCCACCCCCCCGGCCTCCTTGCTGTTATACTTTTGGAAGCACCAACTTCCAACTTTTGGGCCCTTGGCTCCATACTATTAACACCACCAACTAGTAAACCCTAGGGATCTAAGGGTTCAAAAGTTGGATGTATATATTTCTAAAAGTATAGTATAGTAGCCTAGCTCATATAGGCCTAGTTCATATAGAGTACGTCTCGTGTGCTTTCAAAAGCACGGAGGCCTCTATACTTGTAAGTTATTTTCGATGATGGAATATCTAATTTCGGTGATCGGTTTCACTAGACATGATCTATAGCATGGAAACTATTGAGAAGCCAAATTTCATAATTTTTTGACTTCCCTCAAAATGAACGGCTGAAAATAAAAATTCCATAAAAAATAATGATAAAAAACTTAAATTTCAAATCAAAATTATTGATCTTACTCTGATCGTAAGTAGAATTTTCTATTGAAATTTCACCTAATTTGGATTGTTTATACCGTTGAACTTACAAACGTGCCTCATCGATTTTTAAAATAGTCATTTTTAAGACCCTTTGATCACTTGGTAAATAATGTCGAAAAATTATATAAAAAAATTTAGATAGTTTTAATAATGTAGATTATGCTTAATAGAGCCGATCGTCGAATTAGATGTCCTATCATCGAAAATAACTTACAAGTACGAAGGCCTCCGTACTTTCAAAAGAATAGGAGACATACTATCGGTAGTAACCGGATAGTAAACGGCTCAGTAGTAAATGGCGTTACTAGAATACTATCAGTAGTAAACGGCTCGGTTTACGACCGATTTGTTTTTGATGATAGATCTTCTAAATCGATGATTCGCACCGTTGAACGTGATTTAGACCATTTAGACTATCTAGAAACTAAATTTTATGCTTTTTCGACACCATTAATCGAAAGATCAAAGGATAACAAAATTTGTCATTTTATTGGCCGATAAGGTGCATTTACTCGCTTAACATTATAGAAGAGTCCAAATCATGTGAATTTTTGTTAGAAAGTTCGTTAAACTATTTAAAATAAGATCTAGACTCTAGATCTTGAATACAAAAATTGTATCTTCATCTTTCGAAGAATATTCATTTTCAGCCATTCATTTCATATCAAAAAAGCATGGAATTTGATTTCTAGATAGTTTAAATAATCTAGATCAAGTTCAACAGCGCTGATCGTCGATTTAGAAGCTCTATCAGCAAATCGGTAGTAAATGGAACCGTTTACTACCGACAATAGCCCAACATAGTTTCTCTCTCTCTATATAGAGAGAGAGATAGAGAGAGAGAGTGTCCAGCTGGGATGCTTCTAATAGCACCAAGCACTTGGTGGTACCAAGTTTTCCACCGTTAGATTTACCCCTTTGATCATTTCCACCACCCACTTAACCCTAGGGGACCACTATCATCCTAACCGCACATCTCTTCATACAAGGGCCGAAAACCTAATAGCACCAATGACTTGACTTGGTGCTATTAGAAGCATTACATCCTAATTCTATATATATATAGTCCGGCTACTATACTCTTATGAGTACGATCGACTTCGTACTCAAGTCGTTTTCGATGATAGAGCTTCCGAATCGACGATCATACCATTAAATATGATTTAGGGCATTTGAAACTTCTAAAAACTAAATTTCATAATTTAGTTTAATTATTTACCTTACGATCAAAAGATCTCAAATTGATAATTTTTAATGGCCGGTATGGGATGCTCGCAAGTTTAACAATGTAAAAGAATCGAAATTAGTTGAATTTTTTATAGAAAATTCTATTCACTATCTAGATAGAGATCTATAACTCCGATCATAAACTGAAGAATCCGATCCTCTATTTTTAGGAGATAATTCGATTTTGATTGTTCTATTTATGCTCACTATCTAGATAGAGATCTATAACTCCGATCATAAACTGAAGAATCCGATCCTCTATTTTTAGGAGATAATTCGATTTTGATTGTCTATTTATGCACGCTTGATGGATTTTATTATAATTTTAAAAAAATTACGAAATTCGTTTTCTATAAGTTTCAAATTCTCTAGATCATATTTAACAGTATGGATCGTCAATTCGAAAGCTCTATCATCGAAAACAACTAATGTGTAGTGTTTCGAAAATTTAACTGTCAGAGCGATTACAGTTGTGGTGACTCGTAGAAGTGTCAGGACGAGTTGGAATCATTTTGACGTGAAATGGACGCCGCAAACAAAACCGAAATTGGATTTAATTTCAGCTGGAACATGTTAGTATGCTCAATTTGTACCTTGGGTGCAATTTATCCAACCAACCACCCTTAATTGAGTTTTTGGCTTCTAGTGTTCAGCTGAGCATGGGTATTCTCCCTCTCCTATTCTCCTTCTCCTTATTCTCATTCCCTTTCTTTTCCATCTTTCCCTTTCCTTGCTCCTTCCCTACTGCTAATTCATGCGCAGGCTCCAAGCAGCAACTATGGCAGCATCAATGGAATAGAGGTGATTAATGGATTTTATGGAAATTATGATTTGCTGGCGGCTGTTGGGGGGTAATTGCTAGCGAGCTGGGTGAACAGGGAGAGCTGGAAGACTGTTTAATCTTAGCTGGATTGGTAAGTGTTTCATAATTATGGATTATGATGGACTTTGGAATTACGCCAATTGAATATTTTACTATATTCTCTTCTTCTTTTCTCCTTCATTTCCTTCCTTTCTTTTCCTTCTCCCACTCTTTCACTCCCTGCCATTTCTTCTCCCTGCGCATCACAACCAGCAGCTCACTGCTGCTGCCGCTAACAATCAGCAGCAACAGCAGTAACCCTGCTGCCAGCATCAGCTGGAGTTTCACAACAGCAGCAGCAGCAGGGCCTCCACTGTTGCAGCCAGGGGGAATTTGACCTTAGCAAGAAACTCACCATTATCCTCATCTTCCTCTACTCCTTCTCCAACCTCGCTGGCGGCAGCATTGCAGCTGAGCAGCAGCAGCGGCCAGCTGAGCATCAGCGGCAGCCAGCAGCATCAACTACAGCAGCAACAATAGAACAGTGGCAGCCCTGGGTCATTTGGTTAAATAGAAAGCTCTCAGCTGTTGGATTTATTTTGCTTGAGTTCTAGGTGAAGGGGAGAACTTGCGGGGTAGCTTCACTCAGCTAGATTCTTGGTAAGTCAACCTCAATTGCTGGATTTTGTGACTAAGCTGGATTTTAATGAAATTCTCTTTTTCTACCTTGTTACTTGCTCTTTGGTAATGTTGGGGATAAGCTTACCTTCATCTCGAGCTAGTAGGAGAGTTGCTTAAGCTGATTTGAAGGATAGTAAAGGGAGAATTTCAGTTTTCATCGAGTCTCTAATCAAGTTGACCCTTATGCTGAATTCTGTTTGTAATCCAATTCATTTTCGTTCGGCTGAGAATTACTAGTGTATTTTTTATTGTTTTCAGTGTTGATTTACTGAGATCAACCTTAGCATCTCCCCTTCTCTTCCTTCTTTGTGTGGCTCCCTGTGCTGGCTGGTTCTTGGGCAGCAATAGCAGCCCCAACAACTAGCAGCACCACCACCACAGCAGCAGTAGCAGCAGGGGGTTGGATTTAAATTCTGGATTCTTGGGACAGGTGTGCTGCGAATTGGATATTTTTCTGTGATCTTAAGGAAGTGAGGAACCTAGGAATTAAGTATTATTTGCGGATTTGGGGTGATCGTCGCTGAAGTTTACTTTTTCCGAACCGAATCAGTTTTCGTTAAATTTTTTAATTGAATTTTCATTCAGTTAAATCCAGCAGGGATTCATTGGATTTTTCTTCACTTTCCTATTAATTGGAGCTGAGGGAAGGTGCCCGTGAAGTTTCATCTTCATCCGTGGTCGGATTAGCGCACCAGGTGGGTTTAATTTACCGAATTCGGCGGAATTCCCATTATATTTACTAAATTTCAGCATATATGTTATGGTTGGTCATTATTAATCGTTTTCGCTTCAATTTGCTAGATTCGCATGGATATTGCTGAAAATCTGAACCTTGAGCATGCTAAACCTATTTTTAGTGATTTTAGAAGCTGAATTAGAACTCACTCAGAACTAGGAAAAAACCTGCACTATATTGATGTTAATTCCCGTCGTTAAGAATTAACTTCGTTAACTGTTTTTACTCCGTTATCACCCTAATTAGAGGGTTGTGAGTGTTTGGAATAATGCAAGTCGTTTTTACGCTCGTGCTAAGGGGCCGAGTGGATTTTTATAGTAGTTGCTAGACTAAATTGTATAGTAGGATGGCGTCTGGGTCGACGGTGGTCCCGGATCTTTAGTTTTTGTATTGGATTGTGCCTGGGGCACGTGAGTCATAGTATTATGATCTAATTAATCATTCGCATCAACTATAGCCTGCATGAGCTAGATTGAAGCTCGACAGAGACTATATTTTTTGCTCAGCTGGGTAACTCTCCCGAGTGCCGCTCCAGGGTGAGGCCCTTTACACGTTGATGTTGCAGCAGCCCTTTTGGGCGATCTACCTTGGACCGACTACTCCCGAGGGTAGTGCGTGGTAATAGGTTGGCGCAGGCTTGACCGGCCTCATAGCGGTCATCTAGATTGAGTTAGTCGTGTCTTCTCGATAGATAGTTGATGCATATAGTATAGTGACCGTGTAACATGAGTATTAGTAGTGTAGTAGCATTGTAGTTGTAGATTCCTTTTCAGCTTTATTACTTTTGGCTATTTTACTTACCCAGCATTTACTTTTGGCTCTTTTACTTACCCAACATTTTCTTTCAATTTTCGTTGACTTAGTGGGTAGGCCGTCGGCGTTGGTGACGGTACTCACTGAGGACTACTTGTTAGTAGTAGTTCTCACGCCCTGTGTTGTCATTTTTTCTTGCAGAGCCCTCTGTTCCTGTTGCTTCCACTGATCAAGGTAAGAGAGTCGCGAGTTAGATCCCTACCTTCTTCTACTGGCCGAATTAGTGGAATACCCCTGTTGAGGCAGTTTTTGGTTATAGTCTTGTACATACAGATGATTACGTATTATGATTCTGAGTTGTGAGAGAGGATTTTTGTACTTATGGATTATCTGTTGCATTCCTTGGAGCTTATGTATATACAGTGGACTATGTTTAGTATTAGCAGCTTTATTTCAACTCCGTTATTTGTTTGTAGTAACTCTCGTATACTTTACAGGTATTCCTATCGCTTCGTATATACAGGGCTTCCTGTGTATGCGGCTGATCTGTTGGCGAGCCCGGGTTGGGCTACACCCCGGGGCGTGACATTATGAGTACAAAGAGCTCTATACTCATAAGAGTATAATAGCCCTATATATATATATATACACGGTCTAGATCATGTTCAATGGCGCTGATTGCCAATTTGGAAGCTCTATCATCGAGAACAAATCGCTATACTTTCGAAAGCACCAACTTCCAACTTTTGAGCCCTCACACACACACACACACATACACATACAGAGAGAGAGAGAGAGAGAGAGAGAGAGAGAGAGAGAGCGAGCTAGGATGCTGTTGGCTTCACAGTATACCACCTCTCTCTCACTCACTCTCTCTCTCTCTCACTCTCTCTCTCTCTCTCTCTCTCTATATATATATATATATATATATATATATATATATATTATCGATAGCAAACGGGCTCCGTTTCTACTAGTTTGTTCTGGATGATAGAGACGGGCTCCCTTTCTACTAGTTTGTTCTGGATGATAGAGCATTCAAATTATTATCGATAGCAAACGGGCTCCCTTTCTACTAGTTTGTTCTGGATGATAGAGACGGGCTCCCTTTCTACTAGTTTGTTCCGGATGATAGAGCATTCAAATTATATATATATATATATATATATATATATATATATATATATATATATATATATATATATATATAATTGAGCTCTGAAAGTACTAAGTCATTGGTGCTTGTAGGTTTTCGGCCCTTGGACTAAGGGATGTGCGGTTAGGATGATAGTGGTCTCCTAGGATTGAGTGGATGGTTGGTTGAATAGTATGATCTAACGGGTAGAAATGATCAAAGGGATAGATCTAACGGCGGAAAACTTACAAGCAACAAGTGCTTGGTGCTTTTAAAAGCACCATAGCCGGACTATATATATATATAGAACTAGGCTAGAATGCTATTAATAGCACCAAGTCATTTATGCTATTAGGTTTTCGACCCTTGGATGAAGGGATGTGCAGTTAGGATGATAGTGGTCTTCTAGGGTTTAATGGGTGGCTGGTGGAATAGTATAATCTAAGGAGTGTAAATAGTCAAAATGATAGATCTAACGGCAGAAAACTTGGTAGCACCGAGTACTTATTGCTAGTGATATCATTGTAGCCGGACTATATATATATATATATATATATATATATAGAGTTGAGCTAGAATACTTTTGGAAGCACCAACCCCTTGGTGCTTCCATATTTTTAACCATTAGATCTACTTTTTAATTACTAATAGCCTTTAGATCAAACACTATTCTACCTACCACCACCTACCACCACCTACCACCATCATCCCAACCCTCCAAATCTCAATCCAAAGGCTATAAACCCACAAGCACCACCTCCTTGATACTCTTAGAAGTATTCTAGCTCAACTATATATATATATATATATATATATATATATAGGGAGAGAGAGAGAGAGAGAGAAAGAGAAAGAGAGTCCGACTACTATACTCTTATGAGTACGATCGTCTTCGTACTCATAAGTTAATTTCGATGATAGAGCTTCCGATTCGACGATCCATACCGTTTAACATGATTTAGAGCATTTTAAACTTTTAGAAATCAAATTTCATAATTTTTTGACATTATTTACCTTACGATCATAAAAAATATCAAAATTGACAATTTTTAATGGCCATATGGGATACTTGCTAGTTTAACGGTGTAAAAGAATCGGAATCGGTTGAATTTTTTATGAAAAATTCTATTCACTATTTATAGAAAGATTAATAACTCTGATCTTGAATTTAAGCATCTGATCCTCATTTTTTAGGAGGTTGTTCGATTTTGACCGTTCATTTTATGCCCACTTGATGGACTTTGTTATAATTTCGAAATATTACGAAATTCGTTTTCTAGAAGTTTCAAATGCTTTAGATCATGTTTAATTATATGGATCGTTGATTTGGAAGCTCTATTATTGAAAATAACTTATGAGTACAAAGAGCTCTATACTCTTTAGAGTATAGTAGCCCTACTCTATATATATATAGTTGGGCTAGAATATTATCGGTAGTAAACGGGCTTCGTTGCTATCGATTTGATCTGGATGATAGAGCTTGCAAATTGATGATTAATACCGTTGAATATGATGTAGACCACTTAAAATATCTAGAAATTAAATTTCATTCGTTTTTTACATCACTAACATAATGATCAAAGAGCCACAAAATTTATAATTTTGATGGTCGATATAGGGGATTTGCTCATATAACGGTGTAAAAGAATCCAAATTGATTGAGTTGTTGTTAAATTTTTTTAAAAACTATTTAAAATAAGATCAACACCTCTGATCTTGAATTCAAAAATCTTATCATCAAATTTTGAAGGATATTTATTTTCAACCATTTATCTTTGCATCCACTTGATGTTGTTTGAGTAAAAAAAAAAAAAAAAAAGTTTACAAATAGTGAATTTTTTTTGAAAAAAAAAAGAGAAAAGAAAGAAAATAAAAAAAATAATAATTCATGTTGTTTCCAAAAAAAAAAAAAAAAAAAAAAAAAAACAAGGAAACGTGCAAAAAAAAAAGGAAAGTAAAGGAGAGGTGACTCACCTCCCCTGAGCCGTACGAGGGGAGGTGAGCCCACCTCCCTTTCTTCCAAATCGGTAAAAAAAAAAAAGAAAAGAAAGGAAAAAAAGAAGGAAAGTGTGCAAAAATAATAATAATAATAATAATAAGGGTTATTTGATTGAGGTTTTCTTTCTTAACAGGTTAAGAAATTTTTTTTGTTAATAGTTTGAATTATTTTCAAATAAGTATGTCATCTTTGGGTTCACTATAAAATGTAATCAAAAAATCTTTTTTTTTTTTTGAGAGAGAAAGGTAGCACGCTACCCGCTTCGTTTATTTTTTTTAGAAATAAATTTAGCTGAAAATGTGAATCAACTAGGATTCGAACTCGGAACCTCGGGTATCAACCACCAAGCCCTTTGCCACTTGCGCTAGGGACGGTCGGTGTAATTAAAAAATCTTTACAAGGGAGGTTGGAGAAAGATTTTTGGCTAAAAAAAATCTGAAAAAGCAAGAGAAAGAAAAATTTCTGAAAAAGTAGAAGAAAGAAAAGAGGAAGAAAAAAAAAAAGTAAAAATAAAATAAAGCGAGCATTTTTGTATTTCCACTCTCTTTCCCCCTCTCTCATTGGCGCACGCACGACATAGGGGAGGCGCCCCCCCCTTCTTCCTTTTTTCTTCTCTGGCAGCAAAGAGAGGTGGGCACCTCTCCCTCCCTTAGTCCGTACAAAAAAAGGGGAGAAAGAGCTGTTTTATCCGAAGACGACGACGACGACGATCACGGCGGCTTCCACGGCAATAAAGGATGACGCATGCATACGAACGGTGTAAATACGATTTTTTTTGTTGGTTTGATCAATCTGACCATCTTCGTGATAGGCTCGAACCGATCAAACTTGACATTAAATTGTCACTTTCGTCATCCGTATGTATTGCTAATCCCCATACCGAGCGGCCACGGTCGAAGGACTGATCGAGCGGCCATCTTCGTGATAGGCTCGACACGGTCGAAGGACTGATCGAGTGGCCATCTTCGTGATAGGCTCGACACGGTCGAAGGGTTGATCGAGCGGTCATCTTCGTGATAGGCTCGACACGATCAAACCCGCTTATTTTACGATTTTCTATACTGAGCAGCCATTTTCGCGATAGACTCGACACGGTCGAATCCGCGTACTTGGACAAAATATGATAATATAAATAAATAAATAAATAAATAAATAATGATGAACATGTCTTGACTCGCCATCTTCGTGATAGGCAATATCCGAACCATATGTCATCTTCGCGATAGGCACGGTTCAATTTGATCGCATTGCTATTTTCGTGATAGGCATATATTTGATCAAATCGCCACCCTTGTGATAGGGTAATATGACTTAATCGGACTTCATGATTGGAACGGGTTGTCATAGCAACGCCTTATGAGTGCAAGAAAAAAATCGATTTTTAAATCGGATCAAATTAATTCAAATCATTTTAAAAAAAGAGAATGGTTGGAGTTAATAAGTTTAAAAGAGCCTAATCTACAATTTATTCATGGGCTCAATGAATAAAACCTCATAAGATTAAATCCAAACCTGTCCAAAGCCTGAATCTAGCCCATATACAAATGCAGGCTCAGTCTACATGCGGGCCTGAATCCAGCCTATGTACAAATACAGGCCCAGTCTATATACGGGCCTGAATCCAGCCTATGTACAAATGCAGGCCTAGTCTACATACGGGCTCCAATCCAGCCCGTATATGAATGCAGGTCCAGTTTACTCTCTAAATCCAGCCCATAAATAAATACAGGTCCAATTTACTCACGGGCCCAGAATCCAGTCTGCATGAAAATAAAGCTCAGCCTGCACAAGGGCTTCAATCCCAGCCCACATGCAGATTGGGGTCCAGAATCAATAAGACTAAAAATCCAGTCCCATATGAATAAATTTCTTGATCCAGCCCACATGCAAATACGAGCCCAAAACCCATAAAACCCAAAACCCAAAGTCCACAAATAAACCCATGAAACTTAAAGGCCATAAATAAAACCCCAAAACCCAAAATTCATTTTTTGCTACAAACAAACCCCATGAAACCCAAAGTCCACAAATAAAACCCATAGTCCACAAGTAAAACCCATGAAATCCAAAGTCCATAAATGAAACCCAAAACCTAAAGTCCACAAATAAAACCCAAAGTCCACAAATAAAACCCAAAATCTAAAGTCCACAAATAAAATTCAACTCAATCTATTTCATAAATAAATCCAGCAAAGCCCAAAACTACCAAACCCATATCATACAAATGCATCCAACCCAAACCGAATTTAGCCAAATGATTTCATGAACCTCTCATGAACCAATTTCATGAAGTAAAATGGGTTTCTCGTGAACCAACTTCATGAAATAAAAATGGACTTCTCATGAACCAATTTCATGGGCCTCTCATGAACCAATTTCATGGACTTCTCATGAGCCAACTTCATGAAATAAAAATAAGTTTTTTTATGAACCAAAAATGGGCTTTCCAAATGGGCTCACATCATGGATTTATCTCATGAATCGAAAATGAGCTTTCATCGGAGGCTCATATCATGAATCGAAAAGTGGTTTTTATCATGAACCAAAGATGGCCTTCCGCCATAATGAGCTTTTATCTTAGACTCATATGGACCAGATACGGAGTGCCTTGAACCAAATTACAAAGGGTTCGATCTAAATCAAATCTCAACGGGTTCTGAATCAAAGTATAGTGGCTCGGCCCAAATCAAACTAAAAAGGGCCAAACAAGCCTAAGGCGGCTCAACTCAAATCGAGTACAACGGGTTCGAATTAATTCAACCCGAACCCAATTGGGATAGTCCAGATTAAATAAACCAGTTCCGCTCGAACAGAAACAGATCAACAGTTCAAACTGAGTTTAATTCAACTTACCCGGCTAAGTCAATTTAATTGACTCGTAAGCCGAAATCAAATGACCGTCAAGTCGTTAAACTGAACAAATGACCGTCAAGTCGTTAAACTGAACAAGTGACCGCCAAGTCGTTAAACTGAGCGAATCAAATCAAACTCATTTTTGATGTGACCGTCAAGTCGTTAAACTAAACAAATGACCGTCAAGTCGTTAAACTGAACATTTGACCGCCAAGTCGTTAAACTGCGCAAACCAAGTTCGAATTCTAATTGACCGCCAAGTTGTTAAACTGAGCAAACCAAATTCGAACACAAATTGACCGGCAAGTCGTTCAACTGAGCAAACCAAACTCAAGCTCAAATTGACCGCCAAGTCGTTAAACTGAGCAAAATCAAACCAAATTCGAATTCCAATTGACCGTCAAGTCGTTAAACTGAACAAATGATCGTCAAGTTGTTAAACTGAATATTTGACCGCCAAGTCGTTAAACAGAGCAAACCAAATTCGAATTCCAATTGACTGCCAAGTCATTAAACTGAGCAAACCAAATTCGAATTCCAATTGACCGTCAAGTCGTTAAACTGAACAAATGACCGTCAAGTCGTTAAACTGAACATTTGACCGCCAAGTCGTATAACTGAGCAAACAAAATTCAAATTCAAATTCAAATTCAAATCGACCGCCAAGTCATTAAACTGAGCAAGCCAAAATTCAAATACATTTTGACCGCCAAGTCTTTAAACTGAGCAAATTAAATCCAAATTCAATTTGACCGCCAAGTCTTTAAACTGAGCAAAATAAATTTGGACTCACTTCAATTTGACCGCCAAGTCGTTAAACTGAGCAAATTAAAATTTCAACTCAACTTGACCGCCAAGTCCATAAACTAAGCATTTTTGTTTTACAAAATTCATGTACAGTGGGGGTATGCCCCTGCTTAAGCCATGTACACAGCAAACTATATCAATAAAGCTTTATAATTATGCTTTAGTATTTTATTATCAGCATTTATATTTGGTCTCTTAATCAAGGGTTCCTTAACACTGAAAGTGTGGGATAATTAACAGCAGATTCTTGAGTCTGTTGGAAGCCATGAACCTACAAACCTGATCCCAAATTTCAAATTTAAATAAATCTAATATGTACCATGAATGATCACTCACCTGCGGCGGGGTCGGTTCGTTCGCGGTAGACAGATGTACAAGAAAACAATATCGGAAAAGTATGAAATTTTACTTTTAGATATTTTAAACGGTCTAGATCATGTTTAGCGGTGCCAGTCTTCAATTATGAAGCTCTATCATTGAAAACAAATCGGTAGAAATAGATCTCATTTGGTTTTTAGATACTTTAAATGGTCTAGATGATGTTCAGCAGTACTTGTCTTCGAGTTTGAAGCTTTATCATTGAAAACAAATCGGTAGCATTATACATACATATATGTGTATATATATATATATATATATATATATATATATATATATATATATATATATATATATATAGAACTAGGCTACTATACTATTAATAGCACCAAGTCATTGGTGCTATTAAGTTTTTAGCCCTTAGATTAAAAGATGTGTGGCTAGGATGATGTGGGCCCCGAAGGGTTAAGTGGGTGGTTGGTTGAATAGTATAATCTAACGGATGAGAATGATCAACGGAGAAGATCTAACGGTAGAAAACTTGGTAGCACCAAGTGTTTGATGCTATCAATAGCATAGTAGCCGGACTCTATATATATATATATATATATATATATATATATATATATATATATATATATATATATATATATATATATATATATATATATATATATATATATGTAGTACACCGAACTTTTACAAATTATGGAATTCCGGTGGAAAAAAATAGCATGAGAGGCTATACGTGAGGCTCCAGCCAAGTTCAGAACTCGTACGAGTGTTTTCGGCGCAAATGAGGCGCGAAAACGGACTCTGGAAAGTTAGAACTGCTGAAATTGTGAAATCTGCAGTGGGATTCCGGTATGTGAAATTGAATACCGGAATTGGAGCATGGTATACCGGTATGTGAAATAGTATACCGGTATGCGATGTTTGAAACAGTGAAACCAGCTTGCGGGTTCTGCGGAATTCCGCAGGGTATACCGGTACGCCAACCCGTATACCGGTATGCCAACCCGCATACCGGAATACTGGGTGAAGAATGCTGTTTTTGAAGGGTAAATTGGTAATTTCACTTGGGGAGGCTTGTATATAGGGTAACCCTTCCCCTTTCTCCTCTGAAAATACAGCAATACACACACTTAGAGAGAGAGAGAGAGAGAAGCTCTTCTCCCTCTCTTCTCTTCTTCATTTTCTTCTCCTCCAAAGTGAAGATCTTGGTGGAGATCAAGCTTGGGAAGCTTGGAGGAGTGAAGATCGAGCTCGTGCATGCATGGTGGCTTGGTGAGCTCGCGGATCCGAGGTAAGTCCTTGGATTTGGTTGTTAGGGTTTCGGATTTGAGGCTTGGAAATGAGTTTTTGGAGACCCTTGGCTAATCTAGACTACAAATTGTAGAGATTAGCAAGAGATATCGGGTTTTGCCATGAGTTTTGAAAAAAAAAAAAACCCTAGGTTGAAAGAGGGATTTTCTTGTGGAGGGTTTTAAAAATGTTTTAACCCTTTAGAACCCTAGTTTGGGGTTAGTAGAACATGTGGGACAACTCCATTTCGAATGGTTTGGAGAGTTGAGATCGTTATGAGTTCGACTCGGATTAACGAATCCTTCATGTGTGTTAGGGCTAGGAGCTTGAAGATCAAGCTTGAGGCCAAGGAAAAGAGCCCGATTGCAAGTGTCTACAAGCAATCGGAAGAGTGTGAGGTGGGTTTGTGTTTACCGAAGTGATTAGGTCACTTCCATGTTGAAAAGAGTAAAGTATAATTATTTTACTTGATGCATGTAATGGTAGGTTAATTGGCAAATGGATATATGTATGAATGAGTAGATCATATGATGTTAATACCATACCTACCACGGATTGGAATTGTAGGCATGTGGAACACATTGTTACAAATGGACATGTGTATGCCTAGATGTAAACATAGCGGGGAGCTAGTTTCTCTACATGATAGAGAATTTGACATGGTCCAAAATGGGCTAGAGGTCATGTGAATGGAAAATCCTAGATATGGACAACTAGGATAAGAAAGAATTGTAATGTGCATGTTGGCATAGATTTATATATCAAATGATTTGAGCCATGGGCTCACCTTGCATGTAAAGAATCTAAGTATTTTATAACAATGTATATTTATACTTGAGAGATGATGCATGCATGTTAAACCTAGTGTTACTAAACATAGGTTGAATGTGTAATGAACCTAGTGTCATTGAACATAGGTTGGAATGTATACGAACCTAGAGTTATTGAACCTAGGTTGAGGCACATAGTGATAGGGAGATCACTTAAACAAGACTATTGAAACCTAGTGTCATTGAACATAGGTTGAATGTGTAATGAACCTAGTGTTATTGAACATAGGTTGGACATGAAATTGGAACCTAGAGTTATGGAACCTAGGTTGAGAATGAGAAAGTAAACCTAGTGTTATTGAATATAGGTGAGACTTAGTGACTTGAGCCTAAGATCATGAGACTTAGGTTGGCAAGTAAGTAATGTGAATATCAGGATGTGCGACGATTTTGCTATCCCGGGTAGGCGACGATTTCGCTACCATGCCACAAGTTGGCGGTGCCGACACGGGATAGGCGACGATTTCGCGATCCCGGGTATGCGACGATTTCGCTACCTCGCCATGAGTTGGCGGTGTCGAGGGTTGGGACGTGCGACGAGGTTGCTATCCTGGATATGCGACGAGTTCGCTATCCATGCCATATGATGGCGGTATTGCGACGGGGTATGCGACGATTTCGCTATCCTGAGTATGCGACGAGTTCGCTACTCGAACTAGGAGGTGACGAGTTCACTCCTTGAATGTGGAACAATTATGGTGAGACGGCGATTCCGAAACCATAAGTAATTGACAAGTAAATGAACTTAGTCAATGTGAGACATAGGATGAACCTAGGAGAGAATGATAAATTATATTTCATTTGGTTACATCCTTTGTGTTTATTTACAAGCATGTAAATAATTGTTGCATAGTTATATATGACTCAAGAGTGAGTCGGTGAAGGTTTGACTAAATAAGTAAACCTTAGCTGGGCTGCGGTCCAAGGATATTTGACTCAAGAGTGAGTCCGTGAAGGTTTGACTAAATAAGTAAACCTTAGTTGGGCGGTGGCCCAAGGTGTTTGACTCTAGAGTGAGTCGGTTAAGGTTTTACTAAAGTAAGTGAACCTTAGGAAGGGTGGTGACCCGTTAATATTGAACTCGAGGACAAGTCGAGTATGGCTTAGCTAAGGTAAATGAACCTTAGGAGCAGATTGGTTATGAAATGGATAGTGGAATAGCAGTTAAAATTATATTGCATGGATTTCATTATCGCATTTGTTGAAGTATAGCATGTTTACTTTCGTATATTGTAAAGTTATATGCTTATCGGTTATGTATATGTACTAACCCATGCTCGTATGCTTCCTTTGGACCTGGTGGGTCGAGCTCCTCTCTTGGGTGGCCTTACCCACTGGGAACTATTTTATATAGTTCTCATCCCACTATTTTTCAGGTCCTGTGAGCGGCGCAGCGGCGCGAGGGGAGGGCGTAACTCAGTAGTTAGCGTCCTACCACTGTGACCAGAATAGAAGTACCCTCTACTACGTACTTTAGGGGTATTCGAATGAATGGAAATGTAATAATAATTCGATTGTATTTGGAAAGAAAGAACAAAGACACAAAAAAAAAAGTGTAATATGTGGTTGTTTTGCGAATGCTTGTAATAGCATAGTAGTTGATGCTTTCCTTATGAAATCTTTGTATGAATTCTGTTCCTGTTTGGAACCTCTTGAATTATACTGGTTGTGACGCCTTGGACGTACAGGGGAAACTCTGTCCGTTCGGCGGATCTGGGTCATGCGCCCGTGCTTTTTGTCCTTCCACCTACTTGGTGCTAAGGCACGGCGAGGCGTGACAGATTGAGGTGGTATCAGAGCGTAGAAACGGTCTAGGTGGACTTAAGAAATCCTAGGATGGAAAAGACCCTAGGAGTGTAGACTCGTGAGAGACGAGGACTTGTGATGTGCGGCGAAAGGGTAATCGATTGGGTCGTATGTTGGTTATGCCTCTAATAGGATGTTAGAGGTAGATTTAAGGCGTGGTTTATTCTCAGCTAAGTGTGTTCATGTTGGCGCGCGACAACATGAACCCAAGGGATGAGAATAGGCGCCCTTGTGTGACTTTCGCCTAAATTGTGTCCGTAAATTGAATCGTGTTTATACTTGGCCTAGAAGGTCGAGGATATTGACGGAAGTTGTCGTGTTTCAAGATACGATGGCGTCACGTGGGCGATCTCCGACGAGATCCGCACGGGATGGACCTAGTGGGGTCCCTGTGCAATCTGGGGCAAACGGAGACCCGGAGCTTCGTGAACAGTTGGCCACATTCGTTGGAGTGGTGCAACAACAAGCTGAGATGGCATAGCGACAGCAAGAGGCTGCCGTGCGCCAGGAAGAGCGGATCAGGAGACTCCATGATACCGTGGAGCGATTAGCACGTCGTGTACCAGCAGGAGCCGCGACGGGTACCTCACAAATAGATGTTGGTGCCTGGGCCCCTGATTCTGTGGAATTGGAGGCGGAGAGGGAGCGGGCTTTAGCTGCCCTCATGATGTTCAAGGAATTCAATCCGCTTACCTTCGACGGGGAAGAAATGGACCCGTGGACCGTAGAAACGTGGATCGATTCTATGGAGTCCCTGTTTGAGGACTTGTACACCTTGGAGCGAGGCAAGGTGCATTTTGCCGCACACTGCTTACAAGGGTCGGCAAAGGCGTGGTGGAAAGGAGTCCGGCGAAACCGATCTCCTAGTCTCCCTCCAGTGACTTGGGAGGAATTTCGAGGACTGGTGTTCTCTGCCTACTTCCCTGATAGTGAGAAGAGAAAGCTTCAGGAAAAATTAAGGAAGCTGAAACAAGGCGATTGCTCGG
Organism: Puya raimondii; assembly: GCA_016920855.1. NCBI lineage: Eukaryota > Viridiplantae > Streptophyta > Magnoliopsida > Poales > Bromeliaceae > Puya > Puya raimondii. The sequence goes on from JABWPP010000048.1 coordinate 15,305,632, forward strand.
TGAGAGAGTACGAGAGAGAGTTCTCTCGCATTGTAAATTGTATCCCTTATGTGATACGGGATGACAAGGACAAAGCCGATTGCTTCGTGCGCGGACTTCGGCCTGAGATCTTTAAGGTTGTGCATCCCTTCAAACTGCAAACCTTTTTCGAGGTGATGGACCGGGCCCTATGGGTGGAACAGGGCAATGCATTCGTGCAAGAGGAGCGCGAGTGTTATGACAAGGAAATAAAGATGGGACGATCATCGAGTAAGTCTGGTGGACAGACGAGTTCTGGACGAGTCCCGACCCGTTCACGTCGATGATCTCGTGCCCCGGGGACCTATCCTACTCGGTCCTCGGTGAGTTGTGTTATTTGCGGCGGACCCCATTGGGCGCGCCGGTGCGTGCAGCGAGAAGGAAGGTGCATACGATGTGGACAATCGGGTCACACAAAGTATGACTGTTCCTTGGAAGAAAGTCGAGCCCCACCGGCTACGACAGCATCCTCCGCTCCAAGACAGTTCGCGGGTGTACCACCTGCGGTAAGGTCTGGTGAGCATGCATTGAGGTGGAGACAACCTGAGGGTTCGCGTCAGGCGCCAAGTGGCCATGGGTACGCAGCTCAGGTGATGGAATCTACTGCTGTCGACGGCGTCGTAGCAGGTATGTTTTGATTGCTGAAAACATATGTAGAACATAATACAACACTGGAGCATTACATGCAATGGTTGTGGTCAGTTACTACGATGCAAGTGCAATTGTAACCAGGACCAAGGTTATGGGTAAGGATAGATACCCAGCTATGCTCGTGTCGTGGAGGCACATGTGTTGCCGCTGGAGCGGCTAGAGATTTTGATGATACCGGCAAATTGCGGGCATTGCGTCTAGTTGACGGCTTGAGGCAACAATAGTCGTAGGCGAGCAGACTCTCGATGTTAGGGCAATGTGAGTAGCCAATTGCAAGAATCGAGTTATGACGTTGAGAACATGTTAATAGTTCGCAGATTCCGAACCATTGTATAGTGGATCGATGGCGGTTGTGAAATTGATAAGGTAATCGCCAAAACTGGGCGAATGGGCCTTGCTGTATCTCAAATTGAGGTAGGTTGTGGTACTCACAATGCGAGTGAGCATAAGCGTGGTAGCTTAGTGCTGGTGAATAACGCGAACAAATGTAGTAGCATGGAACGCTCGAGTGTAAGTACTCGTGGAATATTGGTTTCTGATTAGCCGAGAGAGTTGTTGGCAGTAGCACTTGGGTATTACTAAGTGTGAAGGAGGCCAAGGACTGCTTGAGAGCTAGTGGCTCGCACTGGGTGCTTAGGAGCCGGTAGAGACTGTTGTCGCTTGGTATAGCGTGCAGGACACGTGTAGCGACGGTATTCGGGTATTGCTTGGGGACGATCCGTGCCTGGACCATTGTGGACTGTGGAGCCTGGGGGCCTTAGGGACAGGCGCAGTCAACTGTGTGTGACAGCAGCCCGAGACCTGAGGGTAGGGCAGAGATTTATGGTCGGGGCGGTAGTTCAAGCGATGACCCGGGGGCATGGAATGCCACTTGTGAAACCATACGAATGGTAGTACACCGAGAGTGTGGATGTGACCCAACTCTAGGACTCAGTAGAGGTTTGGGGTCTTGGTTACTCCTGGATGGAGTATGTGCGCAAAGTCCTAAGTGAGGACTCCGCCGAGGAACGATTGGATTTACGTTTGCGAGCAAAGATGTTACGCGACGTTGGGACAGGTTTAGGCAGTAGGCCTACGTGAGAGCTTTGGTCTGTGGACCATTTGTTGTAAACCGAGACAAGCGGTTTGACCGATGGCTCTAAGAGTATAAGAGCATTAGTCGTGTGTAAGAGAATTATGATTGTGACCTGAGGAACAGACGCTCGGTCATACCTTTCACCTGATTGGTGAAGTCACAATTGCCAAATCTGGCATTGTCGGAGAAGTGAAATTGAGATTACGAACAAAGTGTTCGAGCGAAAACATCGCGAAGATGATGTGATGTTGACCTAGTAAGGAAGGGCAACGAGACATATTCCTTATGCAATATCGGGAATATAAGACCCGTGGACTATGGAATGTACTCCTGAGTGAGCAGGAACCAGAGGACGCGAGGAACGAATGATACCCTCATCTAATTGGTAAATAGATTTGAGGTGTGATCTTAGTTTCGCGGACGAAACTCCTTTTAAGGAGGGAGGAATGTAGTACACCGAACTTTTACAAATTATGGAATTCCGGTGGAAAAATAGCATGAGAGGCTATACGTGAGGCTCCAGCCAAGTTCAGAACTCGTACGAGTGTTTTCGGCGCAAATGAGGCGCGAAAACGGACTCTGGAAAGTTAGAACTGCTGAAATTGTGAAATCTGCAGTGGGATTCCGGTATGTGAAATTGAATACCGGAATTGGAGCATGGTATACCGGTATGTGAAATAGTATACCGGTATGCGATGTTTGAAACAGTGAAACCAGCTTGCGGGTTCTGCGGAATTCCGCAGGGTATACCGGTACGCCAACCCGTATACCGGTATGCCAACCCGCATACCGGAATACTGGGTGAAGAATGCTGTTTTTGAAGGGTAAATTGGTAATTTCACTTGGGGAGGCTTGTATATAGGGTAACCCTTCCCCTTTCTCCTCTGAAAATACAGCAATACACACACTTAGAGAGAGAGAGAGAAGCTCCGAGGACCGAGTAGGATAGGTCCCCGGGGCACGAGATCGTCGACGTGAACGGGTCGGGACTCGTCCAGAACTCGTCTGTCCACCAGACTTACTCGATGATCGTCCCATCTTTATTTCCTTGTCATAACACTCGCGCTCCTCTTGCACGAATGCATTGCCCTGTTCCACCCACAGGGCCCGGTCCATCACCTCGAAAAAGGTTTGCAGTTTGAAGGGATGCACAACCTTAAAGATCTCAGGCCGAAGTCCGCGCACGAAGCAATCGGCTTTGTCCTTGTCATCCCGTATCACATAAGGGATACAATTTACAATGCGAGAGAACTCTCTCTCGTACTCTCTCACCGAGCAATCGCCTTGTTTCAGCTTCCTTAATTTTTCCTGAAGCTTTCTCTTCTCACTATCAGGGAAGTAGGCAGAGAACACCAGTCCTCGAAATTCCTCCCAAGTCACTGGAGGGAGACTAGGAGATCGGTTTCGCCGGACTCCTTTCCACCACGCCTTTGCCGACCCTTGTAAGCAGTGTGCGGCAAAATGCACCTTGCCTCGCTCCAAGGTGTACAAGTCCTCAAACAGGGACTCCATAGAATCGATCCACGTTTCTACGGTCCACGGGTCCATTTCTTCCCCGTCGAAGGTAAGCGGATTGAATTCCTTGAACATCATGAGGGCAGCTAAAGCCCGCTCCCTCTCCGCCTCCAATTCCACAGAATCAGGGGCCCAGGCACCAACATCTATTTGTGAGGTACCCGTCGCGGCTCCTGCTGGTACACGACGTGCTAATCGCTCCACGGTATCATGGAGTCTCCTGATCCGCTCTTCCTGGCGCACGGCAGCCTCTTGCTGTCGCTATGCCATCTCAGCTTGTTGTTGCACCACTCCAACGAATGTGGCCAACTGTTCACGAAGCTCCGGGTCTCCGTTTGCCCCAGATTGCACAGGGACCCCACTAGGTCCATCCCGTGCGGATCTCGTCGGAGATCGCCCACGTGACGCCATCGTATCTTGAAACACGACAACTTCCGTCAATATCCTCGACCTTCTAGGCCAAGTATAAACACGATTCAATTTACGGACACAATTTAGGCGAAAGTCACACAAGGGCGCCTATTCTCATCCCTTGGGTTCATGTTGTCGCGCGCCAACATGAACACACTTAGCTGAGAATAAACCACGCCTTAAATCTACCTCTAACATCCTATTAGAGGCATAACCAACATACGACCCAAAATATATATATATATATATATATATATATATATATATATATATATATATATATATATATATATATATAATTGGGCTGGAATACTATTAATAGTATTTGGGCTCTTTTGCTGTCGAGTTTTTAACCCTTGGATGAATAATTGTAGGGTTAGGATGATAGTGATATCCTAGAATTTAGTGGTGGCCCCCCTAGAGTTGAGTGGGTGGTTGGTTGAATAGTATGATCTAAAGGGTGGAATTAATTAAAGTGTAGATCTAACGGCTAAAAAATTGATAGCAAAAGAGCCCAAATACTACTAATAGTATTCCAGCTCAACTCTCTCTCTATATATATAGAGTCTGGCTACTATACTCTTATGAGTACGATCGCCTTCGTGCTCATAAGTTATTTTCGATGATAGAGTATCGTTAAATATTATCTAGAGCATAAAATTTTAGAAATTAAATTTAATAATTTTTTGATATTATTTACCTTACGATCAAAATATATAAAAATTGACAATTTTTAGCGACCGGTATGGGATACTTGCTAATTTAACGGTGTAAAAGAATCGAAATCGGTTGAATTTTTGATAAAAAATTCTATTCACTATCTAGATAAAGATCAATAAATTTGATCTTAAATTGAAGTATTCGATCATCCATTTTTAGGACGTCGTTCGATTTTGACCGTTCATTTTATGCCCGCTTGATGGATTTTATTATGATTTTGAGAAATTACGAAATTCATTTTCTAGATGTTTCAAATACTCTAGATGATATTTAATGGTGATTCGGAAGCCCCATCATTGAAAACAACTTATGAGTATGAAAGGCTCTATACTTATAACAGTATAGTAGCCCTACTCTCTATATACATATGGTACAAATTACACACTTTCAATTATATATATTATATATAGAGAGAGTTCACCTATAATCCTATTGATAGTAAAGGAATGGTGTTTACTAGCTATTGAAGGGTTAGAAAGTTGCCAGTAAACTATTCATTTTCTATCAATAGTATTGTAGCTGAATTATCTCTATATATAGTGTATTTATAAAATTAAAAATTTGAAACTCTATTCCTCCCATGGTTCTCCTCTAATCAGGAACTCTAATGAAGCTTGGGGTAAATAAGGAGAAGAGAACACATATTTAAAATTAACAGTGAAGCTTAACTATAAAATGTTGGACTAAACAAAAACAATCAAATTTGAACTTTAAAGGTTTAAAAAGAAAATGGAGGGAAGACAAAATTTCCATTTCCTTCCAAAGTTTGATCATCTAAAACTAATTTGTCCTTACCTTAGAAGACAAAAGTTTGTTATTAATTTATAAATACTGCAAAACAAGAATTTTTGAAATATTAAAATTGCAAAATGAGTAGCCGTTAGTGATTGTTATATGAAGTGCTATCGAACAGGTAGAAGATTCTACCCACTCTTCCCTCCCAGGAGAGAAAAAAACTAGTAACCATATAATACAACTTCAATTGACTAGCTTATAGTTTAGCCTATTTGTGTGTAATATATCAGTATTTCTCATTTAATTACTAATACACTACAACATCTGTTATGTGCATTTGAGTTTAATACATTAGTACATTCCTGTTGGATCATTAGCACTAACAATAATATCAAAAGCACAAGCTGATAGAAATAGAACAATCAATTCACTTAAAGCGCACTGACACAATGCCCACAGCAGGATGCAGTGAGGGATATATAAAATTTTTCAGGTGGGGTCAAATATATAACAGAGAGAAAACATACAAGAAAAACAGTAAACTAGTCATTAATATTGCATTAAAAAAAATATCATTTCTTTTATAATTGTCTTCGAAGTGTCTTTATATTCTAAAAACGATACATGATAGCCTCATTGAAAATACCGTTAAATACCATCTTCTTCTATACAAATCACCAAACAATCATTCATCAATTGATCAAACATATGATTATGCAATTTATTCTTTATAATTCATCATTAAAAAACTCTTTTCACTGTAGCGGTAGCAATTGGTAGAATTAATGCCAACTTTAAAAGTACATAGACTCGCGAGTACGCTACATGCTTCTTCGTCTCAACCAATTTTTGTGAAAGATCACAAATTCCTCCCAAATTATAATTTTTTTTCATCTTGACGAACATCAATAATAATTATTCACAAACAACAGCATTAATCAAGTGCAAGTAAATAAAAACTACTAATGTAATTATTGTAATGTTATATACCATAACAATATAAAACAACTACTATTCATTTCATAAATGAAAAAAATAAATTCACAACTAAAGAAAAGAAAATAAAAATTCATACACATATCTTATATTTTGCAGCCTAATTAAAAGTTGGAAGAAAAAAAAATTATATCTAATTAGAATTGGATTTGGCATTTGAAATATTAATTAATATACTAATTAGATTAAATATGATTGAGAAAGGATAAAGAGAGAGATTATGTGTGATAAAAGAGGCTAAGATTTTCTTATTAAACAAATCTTTTTTTGCCCTTTGCTGCAAAAAAAAAAAAAAAAGTTAGGGGTATGATATTATTTGTTAGATCGTTGGTGCTAATCATAATTTAAAAAAATTTGAGCTAATAAAAAGCATAGGTACAATGTCCATGAATTTTTATTGTGACTTTACTCACCCTAGTCTCCACGACGTAGGGAGAATGCTAGCTTACTTGTCTACGATTCCTAATTCAACTTTTGAAAATGAAGGGAAGCATCTGCATTTCTCATTCATTGTGGTGCAGAAATGTGTACATACATTGCCAGAAACTCAGCTTAAAACTCAGCATTACAACAGATCGAACGAACTCAAGAGGCTGCAGTAGTTAGGATACATAGCAGGCATGAACGCTTCTTGGATTACACTGCACAATTTGAAACGTATTACTCAACTTAAAAAGTTTTCATTTTACTAACTGATAACTTGTTTGATTTAGTATGGTTCTCTTTTCACTCTTTTGATTGAAGTGTTTTGTAACCCAATAGTATTCAATCATTTCATAGAATGTTCTTTAAGCCCACTAAAAACTCTTTAAATTTAACAGAATTTTGATGAACTTTTTTTATAATAATTTAGAAATCAAAAGGAATACATAAGACTAAATGGTAAAATAAAAATTTTAAAGTTTAGGTACCCATTTCAACACATGCTAAGTAAGGTCCATACATTTTTTACTTAAAAAAGAAAAAAAAAAAAAATTGAGCTTCCAATCGCTAATACTGTTTATAAGCAACCACTTTGATAAACACATGCTAAGTGCAAGTCTATACATTTTTACATTAAAAAGAAAAAACAGAGCTTCCAAGTGCTAACACTGTTCATAAGCAACCACTTTGATATTGAGTTGGTACTATTACAGAAGATACAAAATAAGCACATGGAAAGTAAAGCATTACCTTACAATAACACAAAAATAAAAATAATCACATAGATAGAGATATCAGCCGCCGATAGAAATGACTGCGGTATCTCACAAGCAGAAGTAAACCTGAAGACTTCTAAATTTCACCAAGAGCTTTCTGAATGTCTTTCTGCAAAGATAAGTGAAATAAAAACTTAAACAAACATAAAACGTACGAACAAAGCTGAATTTCCACAAAGAGGCGAAAAAAAGGGTAAATTGAACCATTAGCTCCTGCACGTTTATAAAAGTTTCACTTTGGCTGAATTTCCACAAAGAGGCGAAAAAAAAAAGGGTAAATTGAACCATTAGCTCCTGCACGTTTATAAAAGTTTCACTTTGGCTGAATTTCCACGAAGAGGCGAAAAAAAGGGTAAATTGAACCATTAGCTCCTGCACGTTTATAAAAGTTTCACTTTGGCGCATATTCTTTTGAATTGAATTTAATGCTGCCCAAACTTCAATAAATGTAGTAAGTTGGCACACTCCATCTGACGTTGAGTTGACTGATTGAAAGACGATTTGATTAGCGTTTTTGTGAGAAAAAGTTGTGCCGAAATGTTTCCAACTACAAAGGACATCTGCGCTTAACGACAGCTAACAAAATGGCCCCATCTTTCAAAACATTATGCTCTAATTTGCCTTTTGGTGGTGTATAGTTTGGTTCAACAAAACATTTACTGTTAGACTAAGGGCATATTTGGTTGACCAAAAGTGAAGTACCGAAAGTGGCACTTTTGAAAAGTGGCACTTTTGAAAAGTGACGGCTAATAAAGTGAGTTATAAGCAAATCTCATTTTTTTGATTTCGACTCAAAAAATTTCGAAGTCACCGAAAGTGGAGAGTTTAGCTAAGAACTTATATTTGGTTTTAACTTTAATCTTTAAATTTATTTTTATAGTTGAATTTCACTTTAAATTTGAATTAAAATCATGAATATAATTTTACATTTGAATTTTATTTGTAAATTCAAATTCAACATAAATTCAAATTTATGAATTTATATTTAAATTTTTAAGTTGTTATTTTTATTTAAATTAGAATTCTAGTATTAAAATTTAAATTTAAATTTAAATTTTAATCAAATTATTTTTAGCTAAGAACTTTAATTTGAGCTTTGAATTCAAATTATTCCAACTATAAATTCAAATTATTGATTAAAACTTGAATTTAAAATTTTAATTTTTAAATTGTAAATCAAATTCAAATTTAAGTTTGCTATTTACATTTAATTTCAATAATGAGTTTCAATTTGAATGTTGAATTCGAATTATGAATTCAAATGGTCGGTTTGAAATGTGATTTAAACTCAAATTTTAATTTAAATATTAATTCAAATTGTGAATTCATATTTGAACTCGGAATTTTAGATCAAAGAGTAAATTAAAATATGATTCAAATTATAAATTCAAATTATGATTTCAAATTTGAATAATGTTCTAATTTTTATGTTGAACGTTTATTTTAAAATTTAATTTCAGTTATGAGTTATAACTTAAACTTTAAATTTAAATTGTAAATTTAATTTATGTCTTAAATTTCACTTATAAATTCAACTCAGATTTAATTTAAAATATAATTTTGAATTCTAAATATAAATTTAAATTTAAATTTTTTAATTTAGCTTGGAGTATAAATCATTTGTTTATATAATTAAATAATCAAATTTACAAAATTATAATTTTTCATGTTTCACTTTATAGCCAACCAAACAATCGAACTGACAAGTCACTTTTGAAAAGTCACTTTTGTAAAAGTGACTTTTACAAAAGTGACTTTTTTTCACTTCAGTCACTTTTAGATAACCAAACATGCCCTAAATGGAAGATGGAGAATGGGCCAATTTGATACGTCATAAAGTTCGGAGGCAATAACTTTACCTCAAAAAGAAAGGGGGAGAAAGTGGAAACTTTCACAAAAGTTTGGGGGCTAGCAGCATCTTAATCTGTCACGCCCCGGGCTAATTTTAGTTGCGAAAAAACGTGTCAATTTTTTCTTTTTTGAAAGCCTAGCCCGAGCGACGTACAAACCCGCCACAAATACAGATCCCTCTGTCTACACGAATAGAGCCTCCCCTATATTTGCACGGCGTACCACAAAACATTACAGGATCACAATCACCATTCATTCACCAACCATACACAAACATCCACACAAGAGTTCTCATACAGCTAGCCATCCTTATATACCTGCATGCCTCTAAGCACTCCTTAGGCGAAGGATGATGCAATGCACAGTACACCAGAACATTCTATTAATTTACCAAAAGAAGGGTAGAGATATGAACCTCGATAGACAATGGGGGTGTTGATGCCCCGTATCTGGCGATAACTTTTCCCTCCTTATCAACAAGAAATTTAGTGAAATTCCACTTAATCCTCGATCCAAAGAGACCAGATTTGCTTGCCTTCAAAAATTTATAAATAGGTACAGCATCTGGACCATTTACTCGAACCTGCGCATGGTAAGGGATAAAATTTAACAGAATGCAAAGCTAGCATAGCTTAAATGAAAGAATTAATAGGGTGGAAACACTACTGAAGTTTATTGATGGCTTTGACATACAATTCCATGCGCATTGCTTGTTTATTTACATGTAAATTAAAGTATGTCTAACAACAACAACAACAAAAAAACAATATAGCTGCGTGAACAAGAAGTCCTGGACCAAATGTCCCATACGTTTTGTCTACCGACCAACTTTGGTGCATTAATACTACTTCCAAACAGGATAAGGGATGTGTAAGCATAGACGTATTGATAAACATGCTATTTGCAAGTTAACGCACATAAAAAAAAAACCATGCAGTGGAACTTAAACTTATAGATTTGTATCACATGACTACAAGGTTCATATCTCCCTACCTAAATTTATAAGTTTGTGGAGAGCGGAGAGCCATTACACCTAAAGGGTAAAACAATTCTCCAAAATTCATTTTGCACAATGATATTCCTCAGCTGCATTCTTGTGTATGAACTCATATTCTGGTTTCATATCTTGATGGGATAACAAATCCTAGTATGGAAGTCTTAGCTTTGTCATTCTGTAAGAGCCAATCTATGGTTACAACTAATGACCAGAACCTTCTTACATAGATCACTACCATGCAACCAGGTGTCACAAGTTTGACCCACAGAAGAAAAACAAGGAAAATGAAAAAAAATGAAACCTCCAATAATGAGCCAATGCTGTGTTATCTTGCATCTATAAAGCTGACATGGCAGAAGCATGAAGCATAGAAACTCTTGTCAATAAGCAACCAAAAAAAATAAGATAGAATGCCAATTTACATCACTAATTTCCAAACCAAATTGCTCAATAGAGTATGTTATGATTTAAAGTGCCAGACCTACCAACTGAATATCACAATACCAAGTCTAGCTCAGTTTATCCCCATTAGAGTTCTGCATTGCAACAAAGAACAACACAAAATGATGCAGTATCGGCTTCCACACTATGAAATTCCATTACAGGCTTCTGTACGAACACTTTTAGCATTGTATATTTTTCTTCTAATGATCCAAATTTGGAAGATGCATGTTCCTAGATGGCCCACTATGCAAAGGAGATGTTCAAAAATTTTCCGAACCTCAAGAACAACCCTTGAACATCCAGTATGTTTTTTCTTCCCTATTTGAGAACCAAAGTTATCTTTTCAGTTTTTCTCTTTTTCAGATTTCCTCCAAAGGGAAAAGACAAAGGTGACAATACCTTTTCCTTGTAGCCACTCGAACAGGATTTTTCATTGTTACCATTTCTAATCATATTTGATCAAATTGAGAATCAAAGTTATTTACTTTTTGTACATTTATTTAATTGCTCAGATCAACACCATCAGTTTGATACCGGCAATATTTTGACTGCGTGGGTGAAGTAAGAAGGCATCAAATCAAATATACGTCAACAGGAAGTGAGCAAATTTTATTGTCCTACATGTAAAGAATATAACTAATACATGTTTGCATTAATTTTATGGCTTAAATCAGGAGATTTGTATAGGATTTAACTCCACCACTCTATGACAAATCATGAGTCCAAATCTCAAGGTTGTCCCAATACCTAACAAAAAATGTAAGTTCTCAACGAGATATCATATCAACACCCTTATACAACACCTCTTTGTATCAAAAATTTTAGTATAGCTGATTTGCGTTAAAAATCACAAGAATCTCACAGAATACTGAATACTTTCGCATGATCTTCTCAATAACAAACATTAAACGAGTTTATAAAGCGAAAAACAGTTGGCGTCCTCCATTAAGAGAAATACGATTAAGTCCACTATGTTAGACTGAAAGGAGCGAATTTATGAAAATTCTGACAAAACAAGTTGGTATTGTTTAAACATTTCAAAGCTCTTAAAAGAAAACGATATAGTCAAAAAGGACTAACAGAAGAGCCAAATGTATTTTCCTTTCTAAGAATGCATCAACTATTGTTTTGGAGGACAAAAACATCAGATGTTGGATTTCGAGTTTCATCTAAAAACAGCTATTTAGGAAAAATAAATTACAGAGAGCTGTTGCCTTACACTTCTTACTTCATTTCAGAATTTCTTATTTGGTGTTACGCAAACAAAGATAAATAAAGAGATACGCCATACCTTCTGGAAAATTGGATACTCAGCCTTAAATCTTGTGCAAGCGAACTCTTTGATCTCCTGGCTCGTACCAGGCTCCTGTCGCAGGAACTGATTGCATGGAAATGCCAAAATCTCAAAATCTGATTATTTAGAAACAAAATTAATTAGCTTCCACCAAGTTGTTAGAGTGAGACAATAAATGAAGCAGCATAAGATATAACTCAACAGAGCAGGAAAAAGACCAATCTAATATTCAAAATAAATAAATCCATGAACTTCTTTACAAAAACAATAACCTCAATAGTAGCTGGGAAAAGAAACATATCAGCATGTTCTCATTTTAAAAATAGAGAGCACGATCGAGCTAGCACCTAGTCACGGAAAATACTCAACGTGTAGTTTCTCTTGCTCTCGGTGCAATTGTTAAGCCTCTTCATCCCCTTGAAGAGGCGGCCAATGCATAGGGGCCATTGGAGGAAGAGTAATGAGTCTGAATTGTCTTGCCCCATAGAAGGAAGAGTAACGGGGCAGAATTGTAGCCATACTTTAGCAATAGTCCACATGAGTTGTTCCCAAGGTATGATAATCACAGGACTTTCAAGAAACAAATATTACCAAAGAAGTTATCATTCGGAACAGTATTTGATAAATAAGAACCACCACCACCCCCCACCCCCACAACAGAAAGAAAAAAAGAAAACTTGAAAGACACAATATTGCACTCCGGAGATCCGTGCTGAGAGAACCAGTTAGAATCAACCCCACTAGCTGCAATTACTGTATCACAGAGGAAGGTAAAATGCATATTGTTTTTTCATTTTCGGAGTTATGTGCGCAACGTGATATGTCCAATCCAATGGGGCAAATGCAAGTTACCCTCAAGCTCATTTAGCCATGCAAGAAGCAATAAATGAATTTGAATAAAAAAGGCAGAATCCTGATAACTATTTCTCAAATAGAAGACAGATTACCAACTTAATACCAAAATCTACAATATCTTGCAGTAGATTACCAACTTAATACCAAAATCTACAATATCTTGCAGTAGTAATTGGTGGGAAAGCATTCAAAAGAATGGTCACTATTCACAAGAAACCTTCAAACACAACCATAAAAGGAATTCGGAAAAGGAATTCGGAATCCTACAAAGAGCAGAAAACAGACTACCAACCTTTGTTCTTGTACTTGCTGTAGAGTTCTGTCAACTGCGTGTAGTTGCTATCTGTGAAACCACTGTTACACAATTCATTTCAAGGAGATGAAGCGAAAAAGTTAGAAGGCAAATAGGGAAAGATATGCTGGACTTCCTAATGTTTGGTCCTAGACACCTAACTTTAAGAACTAACCCCCCCAAAAAAAAGAACTTAAAATCCTTTCAACCAGCCACCTGATTCCAAATTTGATAAATTTCTCTGAATAACTATGAGTTACATAGAAACCAAATAACTCAAATACCTAGGGGCGAAGACGGTCGAATACGGTCGGATTTTTGACAAAACCATATCCGCATCCATATTTTTCAAATTCGATGCGGATGTGTCGGACGCTAAATTTTCGTTACCATATCCGCTAAAAAAGGATTCGGAATCAGATGTGACTCGGATATATATTCGGATATTATTAGGGTAATAAAATATACTAATATGTATATATAAATATAAAGTAGAATTAGCGTGAATAAGACACACAATGCAATCAAAGATTCACACTCGTATTCAACTTCGTATACCTATATTTTATTCATTGAAATTTAATATTTAACAAACATAAATACAACTTTAACCTAAAGCTCATAACAAAATAAACGAAGAACATGATAAAAAATCACTTTATCCTCCTACAATATATATTAATATCCCTCTTATCTCCTACGGGTGAAAACGGTCGAGTACGGTCGGATTTTTTAAGAAACCATACTCGCATCCATATTATTTTTCTATTTTTTTTCGGATATGATTTCGGGTACGAATATGTGTCGAATGCTAAGTATTTACATCCATATTCACATCCTATCGACCGGAGTTTATCCTAACCACTCTCACCCCTACAAACACCCCTACATTTAAATAATAAGAGTAAATATAAACTTTCAAAGGTGAAATCACTTACCACAAGTTATAATTAATAACAGAATTTTTAAAAAAAATAAAAAAACCTTACTTTTTAAACTAAGAGTGACTGAGTGGTAACCGAACCAAATTTCAAATGTAAGAGAAAAGAGTATTACCATTTGGAAGCAACATTTACAACGAGAAGAACCTTCCCCTTGTAAGCCCCCAAATCAACGTCCTTGCCTCTGCTATCCTGCAACAACAACAACAACAACAACAACAAAAAAGCACACAATCCTTAATTATTATTAATATTATTCAAAATATCTTAACCAATTTAATCCAACGAAAAGAAACAAAAAAAAAAAAGCAAAAAAAAATCCAAAAAGAAGAAGAACAAAAAAAAGAAAAAGAAAAAAAAAAAGATAGATAGTTTTTACTTTGACGGTGAATTGATGGATGGAAGCCTCCTTGGGCGACGATTGCGAGGCTCCCATCTCTCCAATTCCTCTCTCTCTCTCTCTCTCTCTCTTTTTCTCTCTTTCTTTCCCTCTCTCTTCCTTGCTCTCGCTCGAAAAGGGCACGTTCTACTGCCCCGGTATATACGGCCCAGGTGGGGGCTGATGCGGTGTGATCCAGCGTATCATTGCGGGACAGTTTTAATAATAGTATAGTATTCTACCCAATCTTCTACAAATCGGATCCAAGGGATTCAAACTGATTCTTTTGACTTAATCCGTTAGGGCCCATTTGGATTGACGTATTTCTAGATCCAACGTAATTCGGGTGCAGAAGTGTTTTAGTTTTTCTGAAGTGTGAATATTTTTCTGTTGTTTGTTTTGACGTAACTTGTATAGCGTGGAAGTTAAATTCAATCACTTCTTCTGTTTGTTTTGGGGTAACTCGTGAAATTAATTTTTTCAGTTCAATTATTTATTTTGATATAAGTAAGTGGATCCCGTTATCTCCTGAATATAGTGATAAACTTATTTTATAAAATTCAACCTATTAAATAATTAATTTTTTTATTATTTTTAAAGATAATGCTAATTTATTATAAATAAAGTAATTTTAACTCATTGTAAAGGAAGTAGAGTTTATGTTATACTATTTAATACATTTTTTATTGAAGGTTGAGTGTGGTGGAAGTGGAGTTCGGTATTCTAGAGGGAGAAGTCGAGAGTAGGTGAAGTGGAGGTCTAACGTAACTTGAGTTACACTATTTTTTTGACTTACATCAAAACAAACATCGAAAGTGACGGAACTTGACTTCCACTCTCCCACTTACACCAATCCAAACATGCCCTAAAAAGGTTTGTGAGCATAATCACACTCTATAGATTGCATTACGGTCGAATCGATAACCGGCCGATCCTATTCAATTTTTAAATTATTGATTCTATCTATCATCAAAATGTGTAAAACTTATCTCAATTATTATCTCAATTATTACCCATTTGAATTTAACTAGCTAAGTTCTAAATTTTTTTTGACTTTATCATCTGATTTTTTTAAAAAAATTATTTGATTTGAGCCAATTAGTGACTCTTCAAATTTAAAATTTAAATACGGTCGTTTATCTCTGCGGATTTAGTTAGTATATTTTACACAATTAAATTAACTATAACTTTATTAAAATAAACAAATTAGTTTAAATTCTATATCCGATGAGCCGTCAAATTAATTAAATTAAACAAATTGAAAAATTATGTATTAAAATTTAAATTTAAAAAAATAGAGTTGTCGAATCAAAATGCTTAATAATTTACCGTTCGAATATATCCTTATATTTTCAGCTAAGTTCATTTTCGTAAAATTCATTTCTTAAGAAAACAAGCTAAACAGATAACAACAACTACTTTTCTCTCAAAAATATTTCTTTAGTTATTAGGTAGTTCCAAACTTGACAAACTTCTAAGGCTAATATATATATAGTATGAATATGAGACCAATTGACCAATGGGC
Organism: Puya raimondii; assembly: GCA_016920855.1. Classification (NCBI taxonomy): domain Eukaryota; kingdom Viridiplantae; phylum Streptophyta; class Magnoliopsida; order Poales; family Bromeliaceae; genus Puya; species Puya raimondii. The sequence continues at coordinate 15,321,530 of JABWPP010000048.1, forward strand.
AAAATGATACCGCAAGATCATAAATTTTGATTTATATAAATTTCAAATAGTATTGATTATATTTTGGTGTCGATCATCGATTTTGGTGCGCTTCCACCAAAATTAATACGGAAATAAATAATCTCATTTAATTCTAAAAACATTTTAGCTTGTATTTGAATCGGGTCAACTGGATCATGCTGTACAAAAATGTGAAGGTGAAACCGAAGACGACATGAATGAAAACATGACAAAAGGAAATATTATTTGCTTTACCTTTGTGTGTGCGTTGTGTGTGGGAGTGTTGCCAGTCAAATTGGATTTAGATTAGGTAAGCGCAACCCTAAACTGATCCAGTTTGGCAACCTAACTTTCCAATTAAGCGAAGCGAGGTCAAAGGTAACCAAATTTATCCTTCTAGAATGTCCTGCTTAAGGCTTACATTAGTGGTTCCAAAAGATCTGAATCTTATAAATTTAAACTTGGGCAAAAATATAGCCTTAAAGACACCATTATATCATCATCATCATCATTATTATTGTTATTATTCAAAGAAGCTTTGTGTTATTTTATTTTGTCAATTTCTACATGTATTTTCGATTTATTCTTGTTTTTCTATCTAGAATTATTTTTTTCTCATAAATATCATTAAACTGCTTTTTATTTTTTGTCAGCCTCTACATTACTATTAACTAATCTCTTATTTTTGATAAAATATAAAACTTTATTAAGAGGTACTGGTTAAATAATAAAAAAATTAAAAATAAATCTCTATGATAAACTCATTGAAAGCTTCTATCAAGTTATTTTTAATTTTTTTGTTATTTTTATGTTAAAATGAGTTGAATATATGCTCTGTTATTTTTAACCAGTACTTTTTAACAATTTTTATATAAAATTATAGTTTTGTTGCTTATAATGTAGGGATTGAAAAAAACTGATAGTGAGTGGTGTCTTCGGGTGGGGGGGGGGAGTAAGTATAATGTAGCATAGTGTAATTAAGCCTAAATACGTAAATTTTCTTTTTTTTAGGGATAATATCTAATATACCCTTCAAAACTTTAAAAATGTCTAATATATGTCATACTCCGGGCCACAGCGGAAGTCCTCCAGGTTCTTTGACACCACTGTGTGCACAAGGACGCACCCTGCACACACAAAGCGTCAAAAAATAATCTGCCTCAAATAAACACCCTAGAAGTCTACAACTAAGCAAATCGTAGATGTCCACAACTAGCAGGTGTGAGAGTCTGTAAATAACTATATAAACATAGCAAATACTGTACATATACATCCACTCGTATATACAACTCGAAATAAATATACAACACTACTGGCCTCGCCAGCCCCAAGTCTCCATGTACAATCTGCTATATACATCAATTGATGGTCCATCTACACACGCACAACTGGGTAGGATATGCTAAATATCCCGCGATCCCCTTACCTCGATCAACAGCTGATGCTGAGGGCTCTGAAAAGAAAACAACAAAGGAGGGCGTGCGAACTACCGAACAGCAGTCCTCCCTCTGCTCTACTCTTCTTTGTTCTGGAATTGCCGCGTGCTACAGTAACTCGGCCGAGGTGCCAATGATGCTTGACTGAGGCTAGGTGCTGTTCTAATTCAATGGAACAGTACCAGTCCTTTACAAGGTCCTCGGTACATCCTTCGTGTGGCTCCTCTGTTGCTAAATTGAGCTAGATGAAATAGCGATGACGTTACCTGATGAACGCCAAGTGTTCGATACAATTCCCAGCAGCTGGTGGTGCTCGATTGTCTTGCTTCTGCAGAATTAAGTTGCTCGATGGTCCCTAGGATGGTGCCACTATGATATCAATTTTGTAATATCTCGGGCCCGTCGCAACCCGCCGATGACGAGAATTTGCCGAGGCGTGGATGGCGACGAGAATGATGGTTGATGTGGGCTCTATGAATTAGGGACTCGGAATGGGGATTGAGAGTGAGAATGGGGGAATTAGAGGAAGAAGAGAGGCGGAGAGGAAGAGAAAAAGGAATCAGATTAGGTGGAATGGAGAAGAAAGGGGAGAGGATGAGATAAGAATTGGGAGGAAGAAAAGCTCTATTCACTTTCCATCCATTTCCAATTACATCTCCAGGTATTTAGTAGACTCCCTAGTATTGATATGAAACTCTTTACATACTGAGGACTAAACTGCAAAATAGTAAAACAAGGTAAAAGGGCCTGGTGGGCCTAATCTGACGGAGTCGTGGGCCTTCTGGGCTGTTGGGGAGCCCGACATCTCTGGCTTCTGGCGGGTTTGGATCCGATGCCCGACCAACCCGACCCGGTTGGAGGGTTGAGAAACTCCACTTCCAGCCTGGAGCTCATAGATCCTGTCGTTGCCCACCTTGTCTCCTCTTGACCAGGCGATCGGAACCCTAGACCCGCTCCGCCTCCCGCCGACGATCTCCAGCCTCCGTCTCCCTTCTTCAAGAACAGGCAACATCAAAATTCCCCAAAAGCTACGGTCTCCATTATCTTCTTTGTAGAATACTGACCCGGCCACTTGGACACAGGGTGAAATGTCTGTCAGTGTGTAAGCATGGAGTTGTAATGAGGTGAAAATATTTTAGTGCGAATTGAACGCGGAAACGGGTGATTCGTGTTGCAGTTCTTACTACGAGGGACTAAACCGTGAATACGAAAGGTTGCTGTAGAATCCTGACTTTATAGTTTAGACGTTGCGTAGAATGCCGATTAATGTGGGAGCACGAAATTGGGATGAAGCGAATGTGAGAATTCGAATTTGTATGTTTGTGAAATTTGAATTCTGTGTTCCTCTCCCCTTTTTACTGTGTATTTGATCCGTATTTGTATGTATATACATGTATAGGTATATATATATATGTATATATATTGTATATATAGTGTATTTTAGGGTTTTTATTGTTTTAAGTTTTTGTTGCGGAGAGAGAACGGCTTAACGGCGCAATCCGGAGTCCGTTTCTGTGAGAATTCAAAATTTGGAAGTTTGAATTATGTGTTCCTCTCCCCTTTTACTGTGTATTTGATCTGTATACGTATATATATCTGTATAAGTGTATATATATATATATATGTATATATTGTGTATTTTTATTGTTTTAAGTTTTGTTGAGGAGAGAGAACGGCTTAACGGCGCAATTCGGAGTCCGTTTCTGTAGTACACTGAATTTCAGTGCATCGTACCGAACTTCTACAAATTGTGGAGTTCCGGTGGAAAAATAGCAAGCGGATGGAGTGCGCTGTGGATTCGACGTTTGATAGGCTTGTGGATTCGAAGTTTTGGGCGTCTCGTGGAATCGAGGCGTGGCGTCCGTGGATTAGTGACGGGGTGGCCGTGGTCAACCGGCCGTTGGTTGCGTGTGATCCGCTGAAGATAAAGAGAGAGGTAAAGGGGTCCGTGAGTAGTCGGTAATACACCTTTGTAATCTCTCTTATTCTTAGTGGATTGTTTTTTCGTGACTTAAGTGTTGGTCCCCGTGGGTTTTTTCCCCAAGGTGGGAGTTTTGCTCCATGTAAATCACCTGTGAGTAGTGGTTTGATTATTAATTTTCCCGCATTACTTTATCGCCATTAAGATTTGTGATTTTTCTGCGTTTTATAACACCTATTCACCTTTACCCCTCTATGTGCTTGCATATACTCTAGATAGATCCTTGGGCACCCCTTATTTTACAATTGGTATCAGAGAAGGATCTAGGCTTTATCTATCATTATGGGTGAAAAGGTCTACAGTATGCGGGCGATCATCGGTTAAATAGGAATGTTTGACCGCAATTCCTTAGGAGTGCCACCCGAGAGAGGGGTGAAGTGGGTTGATTTACGGGACAGGATAAGTCCTCGATATGTCGGACCATGAGGGGTGTTGGGGCGCGTGAGGTCATTGCATACCCACTTACATTGCCACCGAGACTCGCGGAGATTCATAAAGTGTTTACCCACATTCCGCGGGTATGTTCGTCCCATGCCCTTGTTATGAGAGGCTTGAGCTATACGAGGATACGACGTACGAGGAATTCCTGATAGGCGTCCTTGCTCGTAAAGAGAAGGAACTATGGAACCATGCGATTCCATACACTATAGTTTGGCGGAGCAATCACGAAGATCGTGAAGCTACCTAGAAATAAGAGGACTCGATAAAGGAAATGATACCCTCGTCAATTCGACAAGTCGAACTGAGGTGTGATCTTAGTTTCGCGGACAAAACTCCTTTTAAGGAGGGAGGGATGTAGTGAACCGAATTTCGACATAATGTACTGAGCTTTAGCCTTTGGCGAAGTACAGTCGAGAAACGCTTGTGAACGTGTTTAGAATTGAGTTCCGAGGGTTTCAGAATGATTAGAGGTGAATTAGAGCTCTAAGGAACGAAAATGAAAATATTTGGTAAATGCGATTCTGGGCTGCTGGACCCTCAGGGTCCGGACCCTGACTTGAGGATCTGGACCTTGAAACGGTCCAGAGTTTCAAAGTTCGGACCTTGATTGGAGGGTCCGGACCTTGGCTGTGAAAATCCTGAAATTGCTTACGGGGTCCAGACCTTGTTCCAGGATCTGGACCCTCCGCTCGCAGAATGCCCAGTTTAGGGGCATTTTGGTCATTTGAATAGGATTATATGAGAAAGGGGTCTTAGCCCTTCTTCCTCACTTGCAACCCACACTATAACACCACCCTCTTCTCCCCCTCTCTCTAGAAGCTCCTCAAACTTGGAGATTTGGAGGGATTGATCTAAGAGAAGGCTTTGAAGGTGAAGAACAAGCTTCTTGGAGCAAAAAGGAGCTTGGAGAACTTGGATTTGAGGTGAGTTCTTGGTGTTTTGAGTTAGGTTTTTGGGTTAAATCCTTGGTTTTGGGATTTTAGTAAACCCTAGGTAAATCTAGACCACAAATAGTAAAAATTTACTAAGAGATTTGGAGTTTTGCCATGATCTTTGGAAACCCAAGATGAAATTAAGGTTTTTGTGATTTGAGGGTTTAAAAATTATTTGAACCTTTAAAATCCTAATTGTAGGTTAGAATATCAAGTGGGACAACTTGATTTCATAGAATAAAATCATTTAAGGGTTCGATTGAGGTAACGAACCATTTTCTTGTTAAGGGCAAGGAAGCTTGGGAGCAAGCTTGTAGACTCAAAGGGAAAGGCCTAATTGCAAGTAACTATAAGCAATTAGGAGCGTTTGAGGTGGGTTGTGTTTGACCAAAGTGATTATATCACTTTCATGTCTAAGAGGAAATATCTATATTAAGTTACTTGTGGTTGCATGTAGTGCACATGAATAAATGGATGCATGCATGGTAATCTTGCATATTATGTTATGACTCATGAATGAATGCATGTATGATTAGTAGAATGCATATGTTATGACCTATATGGTAGGTTGTGTGCACCGAAGTGACTTGGTCACCTCTCATGTCTAGAGCATAGTAACTAGACTAAGTTGTCTATGATTGCATGGTGATATGCATGCTAGAACATATGTTACTTGAATTAGTAAATTTCACTACCTATGCATGAGTAGATGTGCTTGCATGTAATACATGTTAGTCAGAGTGCTAATTTCATGAGATAAATGAATGCATACATGGTTGGTTGTGAACCTATGATGTGGACTATATAGTAGATTGACTTTCTCTAGGGTCATTAGAGAACTCAACACACGAACATAGAGAACATAGTGCCATTGAAACATAGGTTGGAAATATAGTGGACGGGATACCATTTGGATGAAATGATATGAACCTAGAAAGGTTGGCAATATAGGATAAAGATATTGGACCCTTGTGACCATGAGAGAAGGAATTTCGGAACTCCTAACAACCTATGGCCGGGGGTGTGCACGTTGCTACCTAATGCCAAATGGGTGACTCGATTCCTATGAGCCTATGGTCGGGGGTGTGCAGAAAGCCACCTAATGCCAAGGTGAAAGGTGAGATGAATGAACTCGCTACCAAAAATTTCGATGGTCGGGGGTACACGGAATGGCACCTAATGCCAAGGAATGGAGCGATTTCACAAATTATGGACCGATGGCCGGGGGTGGTCGACAATCTCGTCACCCAATGCCATGAGGATGGCAGTGCTCCGCTCTTGATTGACTCGAGATTTAGTCGGGTGATAAGGCATGGCTAAGGCAAAAAAAACCTTAGAAGCAGATTGAATAATAAATGGATAGTGAAATAGTAAGTAGAAGAGGTATACCTACTGGCATGTATTTCATTATCGCATTTACTTGAGGCATAAGTATGGATGTTTTGTTATTTGCATATAATAGGGTTTATATGCTTACATAGTCACATGTTGTTTACTAACATGCTTATGTTGTTTTTCGTTGGACCTGGTGGGTCGAGCTTCTCGCTTGGGTGGCCGTACCCACTGGAAACTATATTTATAGTTCTCACCCCCATATTTTACAGGTCCATTCGTGAGTGGCGCGGCGGCGCGAGGAATGGACGTAGCGATAGTTAGCGTCTTGCCATTGTGACAAAGATAGATGTACCCTCGAACGATTTAGCTTGAGTGTATAGAGAAAGGAGTGAAATTGTAATAACAATTTGATTGTATTTGGAAAGAAAATGTAAATGTAATTTGAAAGTGACGAATGCTTGCAATAGCGTGGATGTTTCATGTTTTTGGATGCTTTCCTTATACAATCTTTGTGTCACGCCCCGCCGGTCCTTTAACACCAACTAGGTGGAAAGGATAACCGCACGGGCGCATGCCCCAGACCCGCCGAACGGATAGAGTCCTTTCTACCCGCCCAAGGCGTCACAATACAAGCTTATCCACAAAGTTCCAACTAGGAACGGAGTACAAGAGTTGCACAAGGAAAGCATCAACATAAAGAAGTTCTACTTCTATTACATCACAAGGCACAATATACATGTCCAAAATTTTCTTTTCTTTCACTTTCATTCCATACATCATGTTCCAAAACTATGGAATATACAACATTCATACAAGAATGAAAATCCCCTATGCTATCATAGTCCAAAATAGGGGTACAACTCTATGTATCACCAAAATGGAAGGGCCGCTATCTAAAGAGCCAAACCCTTGCCTCGCTCCGCCGCCTCACTCGCGGAAGGACCTGGAAAATGGGGGGTGAGAACTATAAACATAGTTCCCAGTGGGTAAGGCCACCCAAGAGAGAAGCTCGACCCACCAGGTCCAAAGAAAAACACCACATGCATAAGTTAGATCATATATAACTATGCAACAATTATTTACATGCTTAGTAAAAATAAACATAAAGGATGCAACCAAATGAAATATAATTTATCATTCTCTCCTAGGTTCATCCTATGTTCCACATTGACTAAGTTCTTTTACTTGTCATTTACTTATGGTTTCGGAATCGCCGTCTCACCATATTTGTTCCAACATTCAAGGAGTGAGCTTGTCACCTCCTAGTTCGAGTAGCGAAATCGTCGCATACTCGGGATAGCAAAATCGTCGCATACCCCGTCTCAACACCGCCATCACATGGCATGGTAGCGAAATCGTCGCATACCCGGGATGGCGACCTTGTCGCACAACTCCCCCTCGACACCGCCAACACGTGGCGCGGTAGCGAAATCGTCGCATACCCGGGATCGCGAAATCGTCGCCTATCCCATGTCGGCACCGCCAACTCGTGGCATGGTAGCGAAATCGTCGCATACCCGGGATAGCAAAATCGTCGCACATCCCGTCTCAATACGGCCAACTCATGGCATGGTAGCGAAATCGTCGCCTACCCGGGATAGCAAAATCGTCGCACATCCCGTTGTTCACATTTCTCACTTGCCAACCTAAATCTCATGATCTTAGGTTCAAGTCACTAAGTCTCGCCTATGTCCGATAACACTAGGCTTACTTTCTCATTGCCAACCTAGGTTCCATGACTCTAGGTTCCAAATCACATGTCCAACCTATGTTCAATGACACTAGGCTTCAATCTCACATGTTCCAACCTATGTTCAATAACACTAGGTTTAAATCTCACATGCAATCATGCAACAAGTATCAATAATTGAATTGTACTTGAAATATACATCATGCAATAGGAGTTCATTGTTCTACCTATCATGATTTTACCTTTGCCAACATGCAAAATGCTAGGGTTCTCAACACATACCATTTTATTTTTAAATGGATAATTACCCTAGACATGGAAGTGACCTAATCACTTCGGTAAACACAAACCCACCTCAAGAGCTTTCAAATCTTGGTATTCTTCAAGCTCCTAAGTGTCCAAGCCTAGAGTTCTTGCTTCAACCCAAGCTTCTACAAGAAAACGGTTCGTTACTCGTTACGAACCCTAAAATCAACTCAATATGTGAAATCAAGTGTTCCAACATGATTTCCTATGCCTCAATTGCAATTATCGAAGGTCCAAATATTTTTAGAACCTCACATTGCAAAAGCCCTCATTCTACCTAGGGTTTGCATGCATGCAAGCCAAACCCTAGATTTCATGGCCAAACACCCACCATTTGTGGTTTAGGTTGCCAAGGGTTCCCAAAAACCTCATTTCAAAGGATTAAATCCAAGGTTTGAACCCAAAACGTGAGGTACTAACCTTAATCACGAAATCCCCAAGCTCCTTCTTGCACCAAGAAGCCTCTTTTCTCCTTTGGAAGCTTTTTCCAAGATCAATCCACCTTTTCTCCAAGTTTTGGAGAGATCTCTAGAGAGAGAAAGTGGGAGAGATGGAGAGGAGAAGTGGAGAAGATGATCTCTGAGAAAGGGGAGTGTTCCCAGCCTTTCTAATACCCCCACGCATGTGAAAAGACCAAAAGGCCCCTCTCACACAAACAACACAACAACCAGCCAAAATCTGGACATTGTATACCGGTATGTGCATTTGCATACCGGTATACGGGTGCTGATTCCGGTATACCTCAGGGATTCCGCAGAACCCGAGAGCTAGGTTCACTGTTTCGACCAACGTATACCGGTATACCATTTCACATACCGGTATACCCCGAAAAATCCCGCAAACCCGAGAGCTGGGTTTCTCGGTTTAACACAGCATTCCGGTATACCATTTCACATACCGGTATACCAAGCTCCAATTCCGGTATTGGGGTTCACATACCGGAATCCAGTGCAGACTTCCCAAGTTCGCAGTTTTTTTAACTTCTCGAAGTCCATTTTCGCGCCTCAATTGCGCCGAAAACACTTCGCACAGTCCCGAACTTGGCCAAAGCCTCACATATAGCCTCTTACGCCATTTTCTCACTAGAACTCTACAATTTGTAGAAGTTCAGTACGATGCACTGAAATTCAGTGTACTACACTTTGTATGTATTCTATTCCTATTTGGAATGTTTTGAATTATTATCTGTAAAAGAAGCAAGTTTATCCTCACTTAGAGCTAAATCGAGATCCATACATCCTAATATAAGCATGATCTGTTTTTTCTACTCTTGAGTAATTAGAATTATTAAACATAGGAACATAATCACTAATAGGAACAAAGGATGAAGTTATAGCTGAAAAATAAAATAAAATGCGTGTTTTATCAACAAAATACCACATTCAAAAATTACCATACCAAAATTAGAAAATACACCTTATATGACATCACAACACCTTCTTTGGGAGCAAAATTATGAGCATAAGTATATTTTTCGGTATGCATATACCTTATATGACATTGTAACCCCTCCTTTGGGAGCAGAATTATGAGCATAAATATGCAATCTCTTTATTAGAGATTAATTTAAACTTTCTGCAGGTCATGACAATCTCGAGTTTTCATATGAAGAAATTGTTTGATTTGGCCAGGCAAATTTCTCCTAACGGCCTGCAAGAAAACTATCATCCTACACCACCCATGTATATCTTAATGTCTAGACCTCTTTGGGAGCAGACTATAAGCCGAAAATCACTTTTGGACCCAAAATCACTTTTCAAAAGCTAGGCCAAACACCCACTAAATATAATATTTTGGTACAATTTGTACGTGCACTTCTTTAAAGCGATTAATTCATTAATTCTTTTGGTCAGGGCCGCTTTGGCTTGCACCCGAACAGTTGAAACAATAAACTAATCTGAATTAGTGTCGCACGATTAACATAAAAATTATCTGCAAGCGCTGCTTTAAAGTAAATTAAGTTATTATTTCTTTTAGTTAGGGCCGCTTTGGCTTGCACCTAACCAGTCGAAATAATAAATTAATTCAACTTAGCGCCAAAACTTAAATAATCTAAAATAATTATGATTATTTAATTTTTCATGTTATGTCCGGTCAAATAAGAGTATAGATGCAATAATTTAAGACATGATATCATAGCATAAACTTTATAGCTCAAAACCTTATTTGGCAATATATAAACTTTACGGCCAGTATATATAACAGCAATTAGGCTCTAGCAAAAGCAAACATGCAAATTTGCTAAGTCCAAAGTAATTACATACTAAGATCAGTTCACAAACCAGAAAAGAATCCTAGTCAGAGCTATTAACTTAAATAATAATCCAAGTAGTTAATAGCTTGCCAAATATCATCGGACCAATTTGAAGGAAAAAAAATTAAGTGGGTTAGCGGTGGACACCAGAGGATTTTAAAAAATAATTAATAATAAGAATTCTTGAAAATCCGATCCAACTTATCTGTTCTATTTATCATCTTCATCTTTCTAGGGTTTCATCAAATCTTCACATCAGCGGCCGCCGCACCCATGATCGGGCTATCCTCAATGCGCGGAGCGGAATAATCATTTAGATTTTTTTTTTAATAGTGTTCTAGAGTGGCCTTTGATGTTAAAAGAAAATTAAAGAGAACCGCGATAGGAGAAGATGATAAATAGTCACCTTAATAACAAGATCAGTAGGAAGAAAATAAATCATCTAAGCTTCTAATTAAATGCCTACAAGGGTTCATTAGTTCACATCATGAACTAATTGAAGTCTTCCACTGGGTCAAAAACTAATATGCCCGTATTTGGAACACTTCATGTCCTGTTCACACATGCGACCGCATGTAAATATGGACACTCCGTTCAAGACAGAAGCAAAAATGACTTAGACTACTAATACAGTCATGAATAAAATTATATGACGAGTATGAAAAATCAATACATGGATCAGAACCGTTTGACTCACATAAAATTTAATTCTGAAAAATAATTAGGCAATGCAAACAGCATTAAATTCAACCTTGCTCTGATACAAATTGTGGATCTATGTTCGTAGGATTTACATAATCTCTCCACGTTCTTTTTGTTATTCGACTTCTAATTGCTTTCCAAATCTTGGATTCATTTCGATGATCTCTATAAGCTCTTCTTTGGGAGTAGTAGCTGACTTCGCTTTCTCCTAATTTGGTCTTGATTCCTAGCTCAGCGTCACCCATGCGGAAGAATAGATCATTTGGTGCTATAGTGTGAATGAATTGTGGAGTTTACAACATGCAAGGGCTGGATCTACTTGTGTCTCAAAAGGAAAGAATGTTTGAGATGTTAAAATCTTGAAACGGTTTTTCAATATGCCGAATGCTCGTTTAACTTTATAACGCAAGGATGCGTGGCGAAAGTTGAACAACTCTCGTTTGTTAATGGGTTTATGATCGGCATGCTCTTTTAAATGGTAGCGAGTGCCTCGATACGGGGCAATAAACTCGGGCATTGTTGTATACCCCGCATCGACCAGATAATAATTGCCTGCATTACGTAATATGATTATTAATAGATTATGTTATTTATTATTACTAATTAATAAATTTTTACCTTCTGGAACTCGAAGACCTTCTGGGGGTGGTAGAGAAAGTGCATCCCTAAAGACAGTGAGATCATTTGCAGATCCCTTCCATCCAGCTATCATGTATATGAACCTACAATTAGGATTAACTACAGTTAGCACATTTTGTGTTGTTCTTTTTCAACCACGAAAGTGTGCAACCAATGATGCTAGCACTCTTGCCTCAATATGTGTACTATCTAAAAGTCCTACACAATTCTACAATAATAATCACTATATTAGATCTAATATTATATTGTACTGCATGTATTAATTTTTAATAGTTATCTTTTAACACTACCTTGAAATAGGGATAGTATCGTGGATTTGACTCTATCTCCGGATATGTCACGCTCTGGGGTTCTTTTAAAGATCCATTTTAGAAAAAGCTAGTGGAAAACACATAATTTTATTTTTAAACACCTTTCAAGACATCTGCGGACGCACACGGACCCGCCACATGGACAAAGGATCCCCTGTACATGCACGGCGTAGCACCTTTATACAAAGTCAACCACATAAACAACCACACAATACAAAAAAACTATAATATGATGAGAACAACCGATAATCAAGACAGGTCATGGATGAAATATCACTGAACATCTAACAGGAAGATAATCACCAAGTACTATCAATCCACATAAGAATCAATTAAACCAATAAACTTAAACCACCATCTTAACATCATAAATAATCATCGGATAATGAATGAACTAATCAAGAGGTACTCCAACATAAACTGAAAACTAAACTAAGTACAAGAATGTGAAAATCCACGAGGGACCAATCCAGGACACAGCTATCTAGAATCGTCCTCACGCACCGTCCCGATCCTCACCGCCCGCGTCACCTGAAAAATGGTGGGGGGTGAGAACATGTAAACACGTTTCCCCCTCCCAGTGGGTACTGCAAGCCGACGAAGGCGAGCTGTAGCATATGGATGAGATAACCATAATAATGAATAGATATCATAAGTACAGTAACAATAATACTGGAATAGAAACAACTATAAGAAGAAACATAACTAACTGTTACTGTAATGTAAAATAGAATGCAAGTATGCATCAACCGGACAGATCGTCCAAATATACCCAATCAAATCCGCCGTGTTGGTCTAAAGACCTCAGGCAATGCCACGTCATGCTCAACCACGTGACATATAACCCTAACAAAGTAACCGCATCGGGTTCACGGGTCGGAAGTACGACCACTTTTTCGAAAAAGAACACTCTCCTAGGGTGGATCAGACCGCTGGTGTACGTGAAATGCACATGAGCTGTGGCAATCGATGCAATATGCTCAATAGCCAACCATCGGCAAATAGCCGAAAGAGAGTCCACCAGGAGTCACCGACCAATCTGGTCAACCTCTATCTCAAAGAGAGAATAATATTACGTAGTAGATAACTAATGTCATGGAATGTATCACAAGGAGTGTCACCGACCATAAGGTCAACTAGTGTCATGGAATATATCACAAGGAGTATCACCGACCATAAGGTCAACTAATATCATGAAATATATCACAAGGAGTGTCACCGACCATAAGGTCAACTAATGTCATGTCATAGCTAACTCGATCACAAAAGAACACCGTTCTACAAATAAATCATGATAACATGAAATAAAAGCAAGTGTAGAGAAAATAACTACAAAGTAAAATGGTGTACGCAAGCTCAACCCATATCACATAAACAAAAGGAGATGGTAGGAAAAGAAATCACCCTGCATGCACCATTTTACCAACTTCGGATCAAAGCACCCACCTCTATCGTAGAATAAAATCGGGTTGTCAACCCCCCGCTGATGCCTCTCGCTACAGTCCGAACCTATGCAAAGTCCCATCCGGAACCGTAATTAGCCCAAACCTGCTAATTACAAAAGCCTATGATTCTATGTGAATCCAAATAGGCGAACAATTAGGTTTTCGGATCCCATTCAATGGTCACCGAAAGGTCACCCAATTGTCGCACCAACTCGTCGGAATGTCACCCCAACCAACGGGGTTTCCCAAAATGAGCTCCACACATATCCTACCTTGCCCGCTATCCCAACACATCATTTTAATGCTGTTGGGGCAGCCGCACAAGTAGTGCGCCAATACAAAAAAATGAGGTTCCGAAAATCACCCGTTTGGCTCTTGAAATGGCCACCTCGGCACCGGAACCACCCGCAACCCTTTTTCTGCAACCAGAGGTGTCAAACCTTATCCCATAACCAGAAATAGGGCTACTTCACCGCTGCAAACAACAACAACCAGCGCGACACGAAACTATGCCTGAAACCGCCCAGTTTTTGCATTTTGTGGTCCGAATAAGTCCTGAAGTGTTTCAAGACACTCCAAAGGTTATTTGACCATCTCTCTGTCTCAAAACACTCACTTTTGGGTATTGGAACAACTGCATGCCAAATGGTGCGATCCAGGTGCGAAATCCCCAAAATTCGCCGCATCGGGTTTTTGAAAATTGCCATTTTCGGCTCCGGAACCCAACTACAGTCACTCGCCGGTCCGAGCTTTGCACCAACAAGTCCCCAGTCAGTGAGCGGTGCCTACCTACTGCTGCGACCTGCAGCAACCATCCGCTCCGCCAAAATGGAGCCAAATTCCCTATATAATATACTTAAATTGCCGTTTTTATGCACCGAAAATTGTAAAAACCTAATTTAGGGACTCTCAAGCCTTGAACATCAAGTTCGAGCCATCCATACCTAAAACCATGCTGTTTGGAATGGCCATGACGCAAAAACGTCTCATTGGCATTCAACCGAACACCTGGTGCGCGATACTTAACATACTAAATGAAAAGGTTATAAACTTACCGCTAATTTCGCGACTTTGGAATCCCAGCAAAGAAACTTTTCAAAAGGTTTTGACGTCCCGGACACGGTGCTCACTGTCTGGAAGGGATCCGAGCACTGAGGAGAAAGTTACAGCAACCTATCCATAAAACTAAAAGCTTCTCGGGGAGCGACGTTGCTAAAACGGCAATCGGAGGTCCTCCAGCAGCAACCAAGATGAGCACGGCAATGTACAGGCTTTCTTGATGACCATGCTCTCCAGCGGCGAAGTCATAGGTGCCAGATCCGCTAGATCCACGATCTCGGTCTATTGGATCCCTCCAGCCCAAGCCTAAACAAGGTAGCATCCAGCAGTAAGGGCTATTTTGCTCCTGTGCAGCCCCAAGATGGCCGGCGGCGGCTAGGTACAATAGCCCCGACCGAAGAGGACCCCTAGGTGAGACGGCCGGCGGCGGGGCCACAGCGGCGGCAGCGGGGACGGTGCCGGAGGGGAGCTGTGGCCATAAGATCCCAACTCGGGTTCCAATTTGGAACCTGAGCACCAGGAGCACTGAGACAACGCAACGACGGTGAGGTAGGGTAGTCGGAGCCTTCATAGGCCGGTGGAGACGGCAGTGGCAATGGTGCCGTTCGCGGCCGAGCTCTCAAAAAGGAGAAGGTAGGTCGAGAGGTTGAGAGAGAGAGAGAAAGAGAGAGAACTCTTCACAGGGCCTCCCTGCCGGCCGGGGAGGTTGCCGACAGTAGGGCGGGGTGGCGCGGCGGCGCTGTAGAGAGGGGAGAGTGGTGTTGCCTAGGGTTAGGGGATCCATCGTGAATGCATATATATATATATATATATATATATATATATATATAGGATACTGTGCTATTAGAAGCACAGCAGTGCCTGTGCTCCTAAGTTTCTAACCACCCATCAAACTTGATGGGTGGTTAGAAAGAGAGAGAGAAGAGATATTGAGTTTCTCAATTTCTCCTCTCCTTAAATTTCTCTCCAGTATCTCTTCTCTCTCTCATCCTAACCACCCATCAAGGACTGCTGTGTTCCTAATAGCACAGTAGTCATGCTATATATATATACACACACACATGCATACCTGCACAAGTTGCATGTTTGCAATTTAATCCCTCAAAGCCTTAACCTTGTTGCACACGGCCCTAATGTACTGCATGCTTCACACAGTGGCCCCTCCGGTGGTAAAACTTTACAGGATTATCAATAACAAATCGCATTTCTTCGCAACAAACCCTATATTGATATTCTTCTCTCTAATTCATCTCCGCACCATTTTGTGTGTAAATCCCTGAATCTCGTGAAATTAAGTCTGTTGGTTCCTCTCCGAGTCTACTTTCACGTAGAGCCCTCCGCTTGCGAAAACTGTGAAATTTCTCACATAAAATGGTAGACTCTTCGCGAAGTGTTCCATTTCATCAAATTGCAAAAATTGTAATTTGGTCCCCCTAACCCAAAATTTCTTATTGAGAACTCACCAGTGCATGTAATTCACACAGTTGCACCTTCCCTTGGAGTTTCCTGCAATTCGGCAGAGGAAATGTCGTGCCTTTTTTTTTATTTTATAAAAATCCAATTTCTTCAAAATGGTCACTTTTCGAATTTTGCTAAATATAGTGCTTGAACTCGCAGAAACTAGAAACAGACTTCACCACGACCACCGACACTGCAGGACCATCAAAGTGGTGATCTCGTTTCGTCAGACACGGTTCCAATTTGCTAAAATACTATATCCTCTTATCAGATCCCCTATTTGAATTTAGGAAACCAAATTAATATTTAAATTTTAAATTTTAAATATTAATTTTTCGAATTCAAAATTTTGATTTACTACATCATTCCCCCTTTAAAGGAAGTTTCATCCCCAAAACTTAATTACGCACCCATCGAGATAAACTACAACATTGTTCTTTCACTGTGGTTTAACTCCCGAGTAGCCTCATGCTACTCCTGATGCACGGTCCTAACATGTACACACGGAATAACGTAATTCCATAACGGAGCTTCCAAAGATCTGCTCCGGAGCTTCCAAAGATCTGCTCCGGAGCTTCCAAGAAGCTCAGATCCTCCCGAAATTGAAATGTAATAAATTGATCACCAAGGACGGCTCAAAGATCTGCCTCCAAAGTAACAAGACAGAGAGTATACTATCCACACGGTGTGACGAAAAGGACATAACAATCTCTATACCAGCAGACCAACACACATCGGGATTTCAAACCGTCCAATATACCGCGGACTAAACCTATACCATGATTCCACACGCTGGCCGAACCCCAAGCAACATATGCTCACCGACCTATAATTCCAGGTCAAAGCCGACATACGTCCACATAACTGCACCGTCAACTCGCCAAGACAAGAGTCTAAGTCTTGCAATGCGAACTCGACCAAGAAGTCCTCCATCGTGACAGTCCTAGACACCACGCACTCACCGACGTCAACTCAAAGGATAGTGAATCGACGTCAACGCCTAAACAGCACCTCTTAAGCCGTCATATCGATGTTTGTCAGAGGCCATCGACATAAGCGAATTCCACCAAGGGTGAATTTTGCACTACCCTTCGCCCTACTCCAATACAGACCAGCAGTATGTCCTTGGGGATCAAAACAAAAGCTCCAACTACCCAGCTTTGTCAATTTAGTTCACCACGAGCTAGAACATCTCGTCGCCCTGCGGCAATCGAGGTAACCTGACGAAATCTAACGCGAATCCAATCAACTTCCACACCGTTACAAAGAGGGTTGCAACGTACTTTCTAATCACTGGCACTTAGCTTACATTTGCTAATACCTCAAGTATGATCCGTTCTTTCACATCATTCCACAGGCCTATATAATCAGTCCGGATATGGAGAGAACCATCGGAGTTGAGAAGAAAATTTCCCATCTTTGTATGCTCCAACATCCCGCAACTTATGCAGGTGCAAACTCGATTGCTCCCTAAGCCTGAACCTGATCACCAATGTGGCGATACTACTAAGGCCATCAACTGAGCAGTCAACACCGGGGCACTATCTCCAACTCTAACCACAAGAAACTTCTCGACTAACCAATCTTAAATGGTGCTTAAGGTCAATAACCCAACTAGATGCACTTCCGACTCAAGACGTCGGCCACCATGTTTGCCTTTTCCAGGGGGTACCAAATAAATAGTCGTAATCGCCCAAGAGCTCAATTCCGGCTCGACACTTCCGAGCTAGCATCTAGTGTTAACAATACTCACCTCGGAGGTCACAGCCTTCCAGTAGCTTGCATTAAAGGCTACCAAACTCGACACTTGCTGTCGAAATCTGCCAATGGCTTTCGACTACTATCAGGTCCAAGACCTGACCTTCTGCCTGGGCCAAAAGGTCCAGGGCTGCCACTAAAATTGAGTTATCAAATCTACCTACTCAATTTCACCCGATCACCTACACCATTTGAGTACATCCGACTCGACAATTTTCTTCGCACGTCTGTCACTAGGTTACTAGGGCTTCCACTCGCAACATGCGGCCATAACCACTAGTGATGCCCAACACCTGTCTCTATGAGACCCTATCGCTCTAGTCCCTAAAGGAAACTAAGTAATCCATATCCTTGGGCAACACTAAATACCTGTCTCAATGAGACACTGGCATGCCTGTCACCAAGTGACCAGAATAGTGACTAAATCACAACGGATTCCTAAGCGTCCACACCATTGATACCAAAGATAAAACATATCATAAACCGTGTATATTCTTGCGTGGCACCTCGCATGAACCTACAATCAGACTTAGGCCGCTTATCAACAGTGAATACAAACATCGCAGTAGCTCAGCCGAGACTGTCCCACCTATCAAAACATCCATTTGCGAAATGCACAACAATAAGGCTGGTATGCAACCAAGCCAAGAATGGATACATACACAAGTTGTAGTGACAATAAGTCCACTACGCGGATACCACCTGAGGCTTGCCCAAGACTCACCACGTGAATGGAGACGGCCATGCATTACCCTTTCCACAAGACCACAAGACAATCTATAAAGGTTGACTTGCATGTGTCACGCCCCGGGCTAGTTTTAGTTGCGAAAAAACGTGTCAATTTTTTTTTGAAAGCCTAGCTCGAGCGACGTACAGACCCGCCACAAATACAGCTCCCTCTGTCTACACGGACAGAGCCTCCGCTGTGTTTGCATGGCGTACCACGAAACATTATAGGATCACAATCACCATTCATTCACCAACCATACACAAACATCCACACAAGAGTTCTCATACAGCTAGCCATCCTTATATACCTGCATGCCTCTAAGCACTCCTCAGGCGAAGGATGATGCAATGCACAGTACAACAGAACATTCTATTAAAGGTGCTTCCCACCCGAAAGCTTTGTTTTGAAACCCTAATTTCAATCATTTAAATATTATTTTGAAACTGCTCCCCACACAGGAACTCTCTTTTGAAAACCAAAAGCCGATCGATCGTAAAGACATTTGAAAACCGTTTCCCACAAGGAAATCCTATTTTGAAAATCAGCTACCACGAGGGGTAGAAATCCACAAAGTAAGAACAACCGGAAAGTCACAAGTCCACAATGGACAAATAAAACTATAATCATTCAATACGATAATCAAACAAACAGTGTAACTGAACCACAAAGTAATGCCTACTAAAAGAGAGGGTCAGGGTAAACCAAATCATACAAGATACTGGTCGGGACCTCTAAGCTCGCTAGCTATCGCGCCTCACCACGTCCCGACTCCCACCACCGGAATCACCTGAAAAATGATGGACGGGGGTGAGAACATGTAAACATGTCTCCCCTCCCAGTGGGTGCCACAAGCCGACGAAGGCGAGGTGCACACACCGGCAAGGAGGATCAAAAGATAGATAGGTATACGAAAGCAGTAGCACAGATAAACAAAATATAACAGGTATGAAAGACTAACCTACTGCAACTATAACATATGCATCAACTGTAGATAATTAAATAAATAAATCCAATCATCACCGTGCCCCCTAGATCTGCAGATCGCAGGCACTGTCACAATACGCTCACCCACCGGCACATAACCTCTGCAGAAGCAGCTGGCAAGAGGCTCACGGGTCGAAAACGCACGACCCTTTTCCGAAAAAGAACACCCTCCTGCGGTGGATCAGACCGCTGGTGTACGTGAAGTGCTAGACGAGCTGTGACGATCGATGCATAATGCTCAATCCACAAGACGACAACAAGCCGAGAATAGAAACGGGACCAAGTCCAAGGATCGCTCGGAACAACAGGCGATCACCACCGGCCAACCAGGCCATCTTAATAAATCATGCAACATCCACACTACTCTACTAATGGCAAGCTCACATAAGGAGAGAGAATACGTGAGTCTAGTTAACTAATAACCAATCATGCAAGGGAAGGGGGAAGAAAGGTATCACTGATAGTCCACTGAACCGACTCCGGATCGAAGCACCCACCTGAAGAACGGAAGAGCCTAACACCGACGGCTCTCAGGAATGTCGACTAGACCTATGAAAGACTCACAAGGTCAAGGTCCATCGAGTCGACACCAAACACGAAGAACACACAAACCCGAAATCGTCGGAATGTTCGAAAAACCCATCGGAACGATTTCGAACCCAAACCAAGCCCCAGAGGGGTACCAACAAGCAACGCAAGTCATCCGCTGTCCGCAACCACACCAGAAAAGGTGAACGGACAGCAGACACAAGTCCGGGGTGCCACGAACACAACGCACCCAAAAACGGCTTTCCGGGTTCCCGAAAGATGCCGATTTTGGCACCGGAACCCTCCGTCGCTCACCCGCTGTCCTCAGAGCTTCGGGACAGTGAAGAAGAACAGCCGAGAAGGCTTTGCAACGAAGTCAGGTCGCTCTCCCTACAAAGAGCACTAAACCATAGTCCTAATCACGAATGTCCATCACCGCGATATTCCTAGCTCAGACAATTTTCACGACGGGCGAGGGAGGCTCACTAGCCACATTTTAAAGCGTTCAATAATAGTCGCGAATTCCACCACACCATTCCTCATACCAAACTTTATACCACTCCTCAATTTTAAACCCCATATAATAATCCAATCTCGATACATAATTCTATCCGAGACAGCGATTTTTAGCTCTAACTCATCAACTTTTACAACCGACATATTAATCCATTACCAATCAGCGCATATTCCTATCCAAAATTTACCACTCGTAACTTTTAAACTACCTCGAACACCCACTTCCATACATCTCCTAGCCCGGATCAAACTTACCATCCTAAGCATGCTTCAAACACCATAACTAAACCCAAGCCTACATACTCGGATTTCAAGGCTAGCGCGGACAAATTTAATACCCTCCTAAGACAGGGTTAACAATTACTCGGCTTCGGCAATCCTCATAGACATATTCGGCTCTCGCAGGGAAGAAGCTCG
The DNA here is from genome assembly GCA_016920855.1 of Puya raimondii. Classification (NCBI taxonomy): domain Eukaryota; kingdom Viridiplantae; phylum Streptophyta; class Magnoliopsida; order Poales; family Bromeliaceae; genus Puya; species Puya raimondii. The sequence continues at coordinate 15,342,452 of JABWPP010000048.1, forward strand.
CTCCCGGGTCCCTAACCCTTTTAAATACGCCAAACTAATACAAGATCCAGCATACATACATCATACCGCCGGGGAAATCAGCGGAGGCGGCGGCTCCTCCCATATCACCCATAAAATTTTAGGCTGCGACCCCCGATAAGGACGGCGGCGCGTCCAATATCAAGACATATTCCAATCACACTGATCTCTTCCCCTCCTAACAGCAGCAGGTTCCCGCGAAACCATATATCTAATCCACGGCGACGTCCATACACTATTCATATAAGTCCGGATGTCACACTCCCGTTTCACTCATTCCCCCGGCTCCCATAACTAATCCACTCGTCATACATAAGATATTTCTATGCACTCAAAAATTTAACACGCCCTCACCTGGTCGGTTTAAACCAAGCGCACATACCAGCTCTAATCTATACATAGTTCCCTCACTCAAAATTACGCCCTAACCTTTTAAAAATAATAATCAATCTATACAATGATTCTACTCACAAATTTACCACTCCCAGGAAATACCTTTATAACCACTAAAGTTTTGCACGATCTCTACATATCACTAAGAGCAATTTCGGACCAGTACTATTACAACATTTCTATCACCCACACATTATACTATACATTTTTCACAATATCTATATACCCTATTCGCTCTCATAATCCATTACATTACCAACACTCAGCTACGTCTTTTCTTTTACGTGTCAATACACAAAGGGTAACCTACACAGGGTCTACACCTTGCATATCTAAGGGCTCGACGCCCATTTTAACCACTCGTCCAAATGCTTTAACTCCGCTACATGGATGGCTCTGCCAATAGTGGGATGACCATACTTACAAGAAGTTCCACAGTGTTTGCTACTCGACCTCGCATAAACTTTCCCCACAGGTCGCAATTATTAATCCATATATAATATTCCAACATCAAACTTTTACCAGACTAGCAAAAATTTATATAACACAACTAATATGTAGTCCACATCTACATACCATAAATCCACTATGCCAACAATTTCTACACTCACTCACATATGCCTTACAATAAAGGAATGAACTTGTCAATGGTCCAATATCATTCAAACAGTGTCTCCTAATCAAGACACACTTGACCCAATTCACTCCCTAAACTTTAAATAACCCTCTCACTAATAACATGCCCAACTCTCATAGATAGCATGAGCAAATATTCCTCATCCACATCAATTTATCCCACTATTGCTCACACGTCTACATAAACCCATGCCAATCACACACATCCCAATAGGGTACACAAATCCACAACTCATGCGTCCATTCAACCAACCATAACCTTCATCTTGGACCCATACTAACTCGGCATTACATACCCAAGTTCCCACACCAACACATTCAACACCACACCTCCAAGCCACCAATGGGGAGAGGTCCAATAACTACCTACCACCTAACAACACACAACCCTCCACCCGGGAGGCCCATAACACCGGGCTTCCTTCACACCCGTCACCCAAAACACCTCCCGTGACACATACGGAGCTTCCAAACACGGCTTGAACAGTCGCCCACCCCTCAATTTAGGGGACCCCATAAACCCCCTTGAAAACAATCCCCCCCCCCCATCCAAAACACATAACCACACCTAAAATTTACAACAAAAACAACCACATCCCGGGGGGTGTTTATTGCAAGGATGTTGGAATTGGGCTTTTTTTATTGCATAACCCACTACCATAAATTATAGAAGTTAAATTGGTGGGCTGTGTATTGATTAACAATTCGATATCACACAACCCCTACCACCCCACAACACCACAGTAAACTCATGGGTATAATAGTCCCCCCCATCCCTCCACTAAACAAATACTTTGTGGGCTTAGTAAAGGTAACAAGCACCAACATAACAGAGGCTTCAGAGATACCCAATTTCCCCACCTCCAAATGGTAAAGGAAAACAAACCCAGACTGGCCACACTTATACGACAACTTTGACCACACCCAAAAAAAATAAACCCTCAAACATGCTAGTAGCAACAACCCCCACCACCAAGGTTGCCGGAAGTCCATTTACCAATTAACACCCACCCAACTCCATCACACTCCATCTAAATTAATTCTAAAACCCTGAAATACCCTTCACTTATCCATACACTATTCCCCCACTCAAAAAATTACCACTCCCTAACCTTTATAAACCCTCACTAATAAACTACTGCCGATCCTCCACCTCCGAAATACTCCTCTCGACCTTACACTATTCTCAGTCCAAAATTTCACCACTCGGGCTCACCCTTTTCGATCCATATGACTAAGATGAACTCCATCCTCAGAGAGATCCCCATACCCTGAGACATCTTATCATTTTGTCCCACTGACCTCCCTATAAATATTTTTTCTATTTGGTTTAAGAATGTAATATGTCTAGTCACTTGAAACACCTATACATACACAACACCACATAGGGTCAAACAATTAATATCCCCACACCCCATAAACCCCACACCAACCCAATTTGTAGCCCACCACTGTAAGTTGCTCAGAGGTCCTTAAATTCGTTGCTAACTGAAGAGTAAAGGACAGAAAGAAAGAAGAGATCTACCTTGGTGATCATGTGATAAGAACAAAATGGAAACTGAGGACAGGTGGGTTGTTTTTTCTACTTCCTAGAAATTGAGAATACAATCTCACTCTCTCCCTCCCTCATCTCCCCCACCACAACAAAACCACCCTGGAACAACCCCACCCAAGTATGGACTAATGAGGGAAATACATACATCCCACTGCTACATGCTTGAACCATGGCTTGACCCCAAATTCACCCCCCAAACTGAAACGTCCCACGTCATAACCTCTCACAACCCACCTTCACACATATATATATTAATTTATTTATTACCCACATTAATTTGTATACCCCCCCACTCCAAATATCCAACGACACCCATACATCTCCAGGTGGGACACCCATATCCCCCACTACCCTTGTCCAATATCCCCCAGTCGGTTGAGACAACCATCTCCCCATTGTCCCCCTTTTGTCACACCCAAAAAAGGACCCCCCCACCCCAATTAACCCCCAAACCCCCAATGTTTTTTGTATTTTTGTACACCTACATCAACCACCACCCCCAATAACTCCCACACCCTCCCCCCAAACTGTTCCGTACCACCCCCAATACAAACCCACCCCACCACCCAACCCTATCAACTAAAGAATAAAATCCAAAAAATCCACAAAAAAAAACTGAAAACCCAATAATGTAAGGAAATTTTAATAAATAACAAACTATTAAAAATAAGAAAACCCTGGGTCAAAGTGGTTACAATACCATCAAAAAGTTGGTTGGTGTTATGTGGAAGTGAAGTAATGCTTACAAACCCAAGAATAAAAACTATCCCTAATCCACCACCCCACATCAAACACAAAATTCCCCCCCCTCACTAGTCTAATACCCACCCCCCACCCCAATGTGAACTAAAACCCCCCTCGTAAATGCAAACTTGAAAAAACCAACCAAAACAACCCCCCCTAATTAGTATAAAAAAGAATACGAAAAACAATTAAGAAAAACTAAAAAAAAAATCTCCAAAAAAAACTACCAAAAAAAAAAAGAAAAAGAAAAATCCAACACAATACCCTAACAAAAATCCCACAAAACACCGCCCTAACCTAACCACATAAATAAAAAAAAAAAAATCAAAAAAACTTCCACCTAAAAAAAAAAAAAAACAAAACCCCCCCCAAAACACAAAAAAATACAACCAACACCCTCCTCTAACAAAACAGTACAAAAAAATAACCTCTATTAAACTTAACAACGCCTCCCTCCACACACATACTACTAGCGCAAACAAACCCACATAACAAAATAAACCCGAACCTCCAAACAAAATACAAAAAAAAACAAATATATTAAAAGCATGATCACCCCACAAAAAAAATAAAACTAAATACAACAAAATAACCCCCCCCCCTTTTCCCGACCACCCAAAAGAAAAGAAAAACTAAAAAAAGAAAAAAAAAGAAAAATATAAAGAAATTTAAGTTATAAAAGAATAAAAAAAAGGAAAAAAATAAAAAAAACAATATAAACCAAAAAGAAAAAAAAGAATTTAATTAAAACAAAAAAAATTTAAAGATAATAAAAACGAATAAATTAAAATGATATAAAATAAAGTTAATAAAATAATTAATAATTTAAAAAAAAAAAACAATTTATAAAAATTAAAATAAGTAAATGTAATAACTAATAAAATTAATAAGAATATAATATATTAAATGTATATTAAATTTGTAATTATAAAATAAAAAAATATAAAAAAAAAACATGAAAAAACTAAAATAAAATTAATTAAAAAAAAAACAAAATAAAATTTTTGGAATATAAAAAAATAAAAAATACAAATAAATAAAAAATACACAATAAAAACTTTTAACTAAAATACATAAATAGAATCATTATTTAAAATCAACTTAAATAAGAAATAAAAAAATAAAAATATATTTTAAAATAAAAAAAAATTAGTAAAATTTAAAAAAATGATTTATACTTAGTAACTTAAAAAAATAAAATAAATTTAATCAAAAATAATCAAAATACAAATATTCTATGTCACAAGGGGAGGGGTATTAATTAATACTATTAAAATAATTCTTTACAACATATTAACTAATTTTAAATAAATATTTGTTCTTTACTATTTTGTGTTATTATTATGTGGGTAAAAATTTTTTATAGGTTTTGGTTTTTGTTCTAATGTCGCATTTGAAAGCGTCGGCAAATGAAGAGTCGTTGGGTATATACCGACGCTTATGCCAACGCTTATGCCAAGCGTCGGTAAAATATATTTTGACGCTTTAAAACGTCAGGATTTTTTAATATCCTGACGTTTTGAAGCGTCGAAAAATTAAAAATAATAGTAAAATTTAATATTTAATAAATTAGTTTATTACAATATATGGTTTATTTGACGACGCTTTTTGAAGCGTCGGTATTTGCTACATTATAGAGATGCTTGGGGACGCTTACCCCAAGCGTCGTCTAAAAAGCGTCCTTATATTGAGATTTTTTTGTAGTGGGTTGAGACATGTGAGAATAGAACCTAATGTTATTGAACATAGGTTGGAACATGTGAGAATGGAACCTAGTGTCATTGAACATAGGTTGAGACATGTGAGAATGGAACCTAGTGTCATTGAACATAGGTTGGACATGAGATTGAAACCTAGAGTCATGGAACCTAGGTGGACAATGAGAAAGTAAACCTAGTGTTATTGAACATAGGTGAGACTTAGTGACTTGAACCTAAGGTCATGAGACTTAGGTTGGCAAGTGTGAGATATGAACAACGGGATGTGCGACGATTTTGCTATCCCGGGTATGCGACGATTTCGCTACCATGCCATGAGTTGGCGGTGTTGAAACGGGATGTGCGACGATTTTGCTATCCCGGGTATGCGACGATTTCGCTACCATGCCATGTGATGGCGGTGTTGAAATGGGATGTGCGACGAGGTTGCTATCCCGGGTATGCGACAAGTTCGCTACCCATGACATGTGATGGCGGTGTTGAAATGGGATGTGCGACGAGGTTGCTATCCCGGGTATGCGACGAGTTCGCTACCCATGCCATGTGATGGCGGTGTTGAGATGGGGTATGCGACGATTTTGCTATCCCGAGTATGCGACGAGTTCGCTACTCGAACTAGAAGGTGACGAGTTCACTCCTTGAATGTTGGAACCCTTATGGTGAGACGGCGATTCCGAAACCATAAGTAAATGACAAGTAATTGAACTTAGTCAATGTGAAATATAGGATGAACCTAGGAGAGAATGATAAGTTACATTTCATTTGGTTGCATCCTTTATGTTTATTTACAAGCATGTAAATAAGTGTTGCATAGTTATTTGTGATCTAACTTATGCATATGGTGTTTCTTTTGACCTGGTGGGTCGAGCTTCTCTCTTGGGTGGCCTTACCCACTGGGAACTATGTTTATAGTTCTCACCCTACGTTTTTCAGGTCCTTCCGCGAGTGAGGCGGCGGAGCGAGGCAAGGATTTAGCTCTCTAGATAGCGGCCCTTCCATTTTGGTGATACATAGAGTTGTACCCCTAGTCTTGGACTTGGATAGTATAGGGGTTTGCATTGATTGTATGCAACTTGTATATTCCATAGTTTTGGAACATGATGTATGGAATGGAAATAAAAGAAAAGAAAATTTTGGTCATGTATAAATGTGTAATGTGATGTAATAAAAGTAAAACTTCTTTATGTTGATGCTTTCCTTGTGCAACTCTTGTACTTCGTTCCTAGTTGGAACCTCGTGGATAAGCTTGTGTTGTGACGCCTTGGGCGGGTAGAAGAGGCTCTATCCGTTCGGCGGGTCTGGGGCATGCGCCCGTGCGGTTATCCTTTCCACCTAGTTGGTGTTAAAGGCCCGACGGGGCGTGACACCTAGCCTATATATATATATATATATATATATATATATATATATATAGAGTCTGGCTGGTATACTATCGATAGCACGGAGGCCTCCGTGCTACCAAGTTGTTTTTAATGATGCAGCTTCCAAATCGACGATTGGTTCCGTTAGACTTGATCTACACTATTGAAAGTATTTGAAAATTAAATTTTATAATTTTTCGACATTATTTACCTATCAAATTAGTAGTCTAAAATAACGGCTGAAAATAAAAATCTCATAAAAAATAATGATAAAAGGCTTAAATTTAAGATCAGAGGTATTGATCTTACTCTAAATACTTTAAAGAATTTTCTATAAAAATTTCATCAGATTTGGATTGTTTTACACGGTTAAATTCACAAACGCATCATGTCGACCATTAAAATTGTCAATTTTGAGACCTTTTGATCACTAGCCAAATAAAGTCGAAAAATTATAAAATTTAGTTTCCAAATACTTTCAATAGTGTATATCAAGTTTAACGGAGCCGATCGTTGATTTGGAAGCCGCATCATTGAAAACAACTTGGTAGCACAGAGGCCTCCGTGCTACCGATAGTATACCAGCCTATATATATATATATATATATATATATATTTGTGTTTTAAAAGTTTTGATCACATTATACAATTGATTTTTGTTGGGATTTGTAGTTGCCATACATGTGAATCAATGCAACTGAGGGCGTGTATTAACCTCGGGTCGGAATCTGAATGGTCTTATACTGCAATCTCATTCCAATTATGTTTCCGCTCCAAAATGGGAATTGACTAATCAGGTAAAAATTGAATCCTAAAGTAAACTCCCATCTCTTCGTCTTCCGATCGTATGACCTAAAAAAGAAAAAAAAAAAACCTTGCGAGAAACTCTTCGCCCATTTTTTGATCTACTATCTTTATTCTTGGAAGTCACATGAACACCACTAATTATAAGAGGGTGCTCTTTCTTTTCCATGCTGCGGAAAGTGAATTTCTCTATTTGATGTCAATATCACATATAGTGCTACTATGTCAAGAGAAGAGAGAAAAAATTTGAGTTTTGATTTTTAAAAAACAATTATTATATAAAGTGTTGGGAAAAATTCATCGGGCTTTTGATTTTGGTAAAAAAAAATTAAATACAATAATTAGTTCAATAAAAAATAACATATTATTTTACTAACATTATTATTTATGATTCTAATATTATAACTTTTTCAGTGTATGCGAGGTCTCACATTGTAATACCCTTTATATTTATTTTATATGTCATTTTCTTTATATTATGTCAGGATGTTCACGTTCCTTTGATTTTGAGACGGAGAGGGCAATCCTATGTTATTTTGAGCATATATTTTATTTTATATTTTCTTCTTAATAATATGGTGGTGATATTACATGTTAATGACTTATAAAAGAATGAACCAACTAAAACACCAGAAAAAAAGAAAAAAGAAAATAGTTACAAACTAAAAACTTACATAAGATAATAATGAAGAGTGATGTAAAATGTGTGAACCTACTGCAAATGGATTGAACGTTCTATAATCTTTGTGAGATGGTAAGAGATGTTAGAGATTTGAGAGTTACCAAAATATGACATTAGAGGAAATTGTAGTACTACTGCTATATACCATGACTCACCACCAAAAAATCGAGCAATTAGAAACTATTTTGATGGAAGCAGAAAAACTATCAGTCGACAATTTTATTCATATTTGAAGGCTGTTCTAAAATTGCATAAAAGATTGCTTAAAAAAAAATCCTTAGTCTAGTAACAAAAATTGCACTGATTATATATAGAGACGCTTCAAGGTTTGTTAGATTTATACATTATTAATTTTAAACAGTCTAACATTTCTTAGAACTATTATTAAATAACAGTTCTTCTTTTTTTTCTTTTTGCAGAACTATTTGGATGCATTAGATGGTACCATATTTAAGGTACACGTTCCATAAAAGATCATTGGAGGTATTACATAAGAAAATGTGATCTTGCGACTAATGTCTTAAAGGTGTGTGCACCAAACCTACAATTTATATATGTGCTACATGGCTGGGAAGGTTCTGCTCATAATTCAATATGTAGGCCACATAGATTACGAGTGCTTCAAGCTAGAAATATGTCCCTAAAAAAGATTCACTATAATACAAATATATAGATAATAATATAATTTTGAATTTTTTTTTTTTTGCAAAAAATTGTTACTATCTTGTAAATTCTGGATATAGAAATGATGATGGCTTCTAGCTCCATATAAAGGTCAATTCTATTATTTGCATATATGGAGAGATGGTCGTCGGCCATAGTCTGCAGAATAGTACTTTAACAAAAAATATGCACATGCGAGAAATGTTAGAGAGAGATGGTTTGGGCTACTGAAAGGAAGATGGGCTACTGAAAGGAAGATGAGCTATTCTTTGTACCCATCTTCTTTTTTTCCAATAAATATTCAATGTTGTATTATTTTTTCTTGAACGCTTCTTCATAAACAAATAAGGAGTTATATGCGTCTATTATAGAGAATAACGAGTATGAGTATGAAGAGGAATCTAACATGGAGGATGAAGATAATAACGAAGTTGAATTTATCACTACAGTTAAAACATTTGACTAGTGGACTAATTGTAGAAACAATGTCACTCCCCAGGCCATGCGGAATCCTATGCCACGTATGTGCATAGACCCTCCATGTATATAAGAATGCCCCTATATATACGAAGCGTCAATAACAAATCGATCAATACTATCATCCAACATGAACAATAGACACTACACAATTGTTGGGTATCAAAAGCACAAGAAATTTCTTCAAACTAAACTTAAAATATTAAACAGTCACATCCATACATCAACCTCAATATAGATACATCCCTAGTACATACTCAACTCCAAAATAGGATAGCATACTATTGCATCTATTGCTCAAGTTAAATATATAAACTTGTTAGGAACGTGTCAAAATTTTTATATACACCATAATCTCACATAACCCACCAAAATGAAAAGAGGTCAATCTCTACGTGGTCCAACGTGTGTAACGACACTAGCTATCAAGCAATCTCCTTTCGCGTTCCCAAGCCTCCCCTGCAGAAGATGGCTCTAAAGAAAAGCAACAACCTAATAGTGAGAACTATATAAAAAGGCCCCAGTGGGTACCGCCCTTGAGAGGGGCGTACAACCGTACTAGCTAGGTCAATCGAGGCATGAATAATAGTAATAATTGGTAATGAAGATTACTGCGGTAAAGAAAATATAACAACAGAATACTACCTCTATGTACATGAAGTGAAAGGAATCATGTCTTAGTTACCAACTATGCATCAAGTTTAGTTGTGATGTCCAAAATACCATTACTTTGCCCAATCTCTTGAGGACCTATACAGGTTACGTCCTAACTTATGTCGTGCCACGTAGATCGTATTCAACACCCCATATAAGGAGTTGTGCCTTACACCTATCGCCTAATCGGTACTACAAGCATAAGGGCACGACAGATAATGAGTCGTGGATGTGTAGCCTTTTTGGTGACTGTATTAGAGGTGCCTATGGTTGCGCCGGGACTCGAAGATATCCCTATAGCCCGAGAATTTGTTGATGTATTTTTTTCTAGCTGGCGAGTATGCCGCCAGATATACAGGTTGAGTTTGTGATTGATATGGTATATGGAACTACACCAATCTTGAAGGCACCTACAACATGGCACCAGCTGAGCTGGGAGAGCTAAAGGCGCAGGTTCAGGATTTGATGGAAAAGAGGTTTGTAAGACCCAGTGTATCGCTTTGGGGAGCGCCGGTTTTATTCGTGAAGAAAAAGGATGGTTCACTGAGGTTATATATCGACTATAGAGAACTAAGTAAAGGGATCATCAAGAATAAGTATCTTTTGTCGCGCATTGATGATCCAGTTCGATCAGCTGCAAGAATCTTTGTGACTCCCCGCTTCCCAGGGGGGTCACCCATCTTAGGACTACTTTAGTCCTAGCACGCTTAACCGGGTCCCATCAGAACTCCGCAGTTAAGCATGCTAGGGCTAGAGTAGTCCTAGGATAAGTGACCCCCTGGGAAGTTGGGGCGTCACAGTCACGCCCCCGGGTTCTTTTAAAGATCCATTTTAGAAAAAGCCAGCAGAAAAAGTATAAATTTTTTTTAACATACCTTTGAAGACATCCTCGGACGCGCAGAGACCTGCCACATAGACAAAGGATCCCATGTACAAACAGACAGAGTCTCTCATGTACATGCACGTCGTAGCACCTTTATACAAAGTCAACTATACATACAACCACACAACATAAAGAACAACAACTACGATCGGATAGAAAACAACTAACATAAGGGTAAGCAATGAATATTAAGAGTCCACAATTATCCACAGATATTGATCATTAATAAACGACAAGTAACGAACTAAACTAAACCACATGGATCTGAAACATAAAACTAATTTGACTAAACTAAAATATAGGATAATAAAGATCATCAATAGACAGATCTAGGCACAACTATCTAGTATCGTCCTCACGCACCGTCCCGACTCTCACCGCCCGTGTCACCTGAAAAATGGTGGGGGTGAGAACATGTAAACACGTCTTCCCCTCCCAGTGGGTACCATAAGCCGACGAAGGCGAGCTATACTCACCGGCAAATGGAAGAGAAAACCATAATAATGAATAGATATCACAAGTACAGTAGAAATAATACTAGAATGGAAATAACTGTAAAAATAAATACAACTAACCACTACTATAATGTAAAATAGAATGCAAGTATGCATCAACCGAATAGATCGTCCAAAAATACTCAATCAAACCCGCCGTTTGGTCTAAAAATCTCAGACAATGCCACATCGTGCTCAACCACCTGGCATATAACCCTAGAAAAGTAATTGCGTCGGGCTCACAGGTCGAAAATATGACCACTTTTATGGAAAAGAACACCCTCTTGCGGTGGATCAGACCGTTGGTGTACGTGAAATGCACATGAGCTGTAGCGATCGATGCAATATGCTCAATAACCAACCGTCGGCAAATAGCCGAGAGAGAGTCCACAAGGAGTCACCGACCAATCCGGTCAACCTCTATCTCAAAGAAAGAATAATATCACGCAGTAGATAACTAATGTCATGGAATATATCACAAAACATATCACCGACCATAAGGTCAACTAATGTTATGAAATATATCACAAGAAGTATCACCGACCATAAGGTCAACTAATGTCATAGAATACATCACAAGGAATGTCACCGAGCATAAGGTCAAATAATGTCATGTCATAGCTAACTCGATCACAAAAGAACACTGCTCTACAACTAAATCATGATAATACGAAATAAAATCAAGTAGAGCAAATAGTTACGAAGTCAAATGGTGTACGAAAGCTCAAACCATATCACATAAACAAAAGGAGATGGTAGGGAAAGAAATCACCGAGCAGGCACCACTTTACCAACTTAGGATCGAAGCACCCACCTCTACCGTAGAATAAAGCCGGATTGTCAGCCCCCCGCTGATGCCTCTCGCTACAATCCGAACCTATGCAAAGTCCCATTCGAAATCGTAATTAGCCCAAACCTGCTAATTACAAAAGCCTATGATTCTATGTGAATCCAAATAGGCGAACAATTAGGTTTTCGGATCCCGTTCAACGGTCACCGAAAGATCACCCAATTGTCGCACCGACTCGTCGGAATGTCACCCCAACTGACGGGGTGTCCCGAAACGAGCCCCACACATATCCTACCTCGCCCTCTGTCCCAACACATCATTTTAACGTTGTTGGGGCAGCCGCACAAGTAGTGTGCCAATACGAAAAACCGATGTCACGCCCCGGATTACAGCGGAAGCTCGGGTTACGTCAACAGACCAGCCGCATGCACAAGGATACACCTTATACATACGAAGCGTCAATAAAATTTGTCCAAAATTAACTAAAATCTAACAACAGTAGATATCAGAGTAAAATAAAAACTATATACTATAGCAACACTGTAAGGATATACAATCATCACCACACCAGTCCTCAAAGTAGTATAATATCTCTGACCACCCCAAACCTCAAAATACTATACAGGCTGCTATATACACTGATAGGTGGTCCAGCTACACACACAAAGAGGGTAGAAAGATGCTAACTATCCGCGATCCCCTTACCTCGATCAGTCGCTGGTACGGAAGGCTCTGAAATAAAATATTAATAAAGAGGGTATGAGAACTATAATCAATAGTCCCCAGTAGGTATGGTCGTCAACGCCGACGGTCTACAACACTAGGTCCATAAGAGGCAGAAATAGTAAATAACTGAGCAGTAGAAATAAACAGGAACTGATGTGAATTATTGCTGAAAGGAACTACTACTATCATGCCTCTATAATATAACTAAAAACTGTGAATTATGTATTTCATGCATCAATTAGATACCGAATAAAATACTGCAATAATACCCAATCATGGTGACCGACTCAACAGTCAGGTCTAGCCTGCGCCGCCTCGTGTCCAGCACCCACCTATAGTGGTCCGCTACCACGCAAACTATTGTCTGGCCCATGCCATAATAATATCTCATAGCCAACCTTCGGAGTGGCACTCGTGGGGTGCGACCCCAACCGAGTATAATATCACTGTCAATCTCAAAATAGCATGCAAGCTGTAATCAAATGCGATGGTCAAAAAGATCATGATAATACTATCATACTGTCCCAAATATAGTTATAATCTCACACTATATGTCGCTCCTAAAAATATGCATGTCTCTATATACTCTACAGATAGGTGTCAAAAATATCATTATTATCTCACTATGTCAATAGTTCATCTCACGGGTTAAATTATATAATATGGACATAGAAATTAGTTCGTCAATTTTGACAACACGGAACCCAACTATATCGCATATCCAAGGAACAGAACGACAATCAGACGGTAGTCGGGATAGCAGTCACAACACTCTAGAATAGCTCAAAAATTCTTCGTCAAAATCACGCGAAATTAACTCCTAAAATGTATAAAAAGTTAGTTTCTAACTCTCAATTTCTACAAAAATTTATCAAAGGAGTCTAAACGAAAAAAATAGTAATATTATGATACTAACCGTAATGTCGAAACACCGAAAAAAAACACGTGTGCGGGAGCTTGACTCGCTCGTTGCAACAGAGAAACCCAAGCTCGCTCTATTTCCTCCTCAACCAAATCCCTCTCTCTCTCTCTCCAAAGTTAACATAAGGAATGAAAGGATAAAGATGAAAGTGCTTAGGTGGAATCCACTAATATGCACAATTGCCAAAAAGCCCCTCAACTTCACATATTTTAACTTTAGTCCTCTACAAATTAAATCTTAAGTTTTGAGTCCGTTTTTGCGTCTATTTTGCGCCAAAACGTCCCCAACTCAGCAAGCACTGTAAAATAAAAATGCTGACTAAAAATTCATATTGTAACCTTGCCAATTTGCTAAGGTCTAGTATATGACATCCTCCCGTCCTTTAAAAAGTTTCGTCCTCGAAACTTAAAATATATCTCAAGTCGGCTGCTCAAATAAATAGGGATAAGATTCTCGCATCGCATCCTCAGGCTCCGATGTCGCCTCTCGCTCTTCTTGATGACTCCATAGTACCTTCACATAAGGAATAACTCGGTTCCGCAAAACTTTCACTTTTCGTACAAGGATTCGAATCCGTCACTCAGCATAACTCATATCCTAATTTACCGCCAGTAGAACATAATCTATTACATGTGATGGATCAAAGATATACTTCCGCAAGGCTGAGACATGAAACATATCATGTACATCTGCTGAACTCGGCTGTAGTACACCGAACTTCTACAAATTGTGTAGTTCCGGTGAAAAAAATAGCATGAGAGGCTATATGTGAGGCTTCGGCCAAGTTTGGGACTTGTGCGAAGTGTTTTCGGTGCAAATGAGGCTCGAAAACGGACTTCGAAAAGTTAAAACTACTGAACTTGTGAAGTCTGCAGTGGGATTCCGGTATGAGGAACTCCATACCGGTACTGAAGTGATTAGTACTGGTATGCGATGTGGTATACCAGAATGCAATGGCAGAATCCAAAAATCCAGCTCTCGGGTTCTGCGGAATTCCTCGTGGTATACCGGTACGTCAACCCGTATACCTGTACGCCAACCCGTATACCGGAATATAGTGTGCAGAATGCTGATTTCGAAGGGTAATTTGATAATTTCACTGAGGGGGGCTTACATAAAGGGGAACCCTTCCCCTTTCTCCTCTGAAAACATACCAACACACACAGGAGAGAGGGAGAGAGAAACTCCTCTCTCTCACTACCACTTCTTCTTCTTCTCCTCCAAATTAAAGATCTTGGTGGAGATCAAGCTTGGGAAGCTTGGAGGAGTGAAGAATCGAGCTCGTGCATGCATGGTGGCTTGGTGAGCTCGCGGATCCGAGGTGAGTTCTTGGATTTGGTAGTTAGGGTTTCGGATTTGAGGCTAAGAAATAAGGTTTTGAAGACCCTTGGCTAATCTAGACTACAAATTATAGAGATTAGCAAGAGATTTTGGGTTTTGCCATGAGTTTTGGAAAACCCTAGGTTGAAAGAGGGATTTTCTTGTGGAGGGTTCTAAAAATGGTTTAACCCTTTAGAACCCTAGTTAGGGGTTAGTAGAACATGTGGGACAACTCCATTTCGAATGATTCCAAGAGATAAGATCGTTATGAGTTCGACTCGGATTAACGAATCCTTCATGTGTGTTAGGGTTAGGAGCTTGAAGATCAAGCTTGAGGCCAAGGAAAAGAGCCCGATTGCAAGTGTTTACAAGCAATCGGAAGAGTGTGAGGTGGGTTTGTGTTTACCGAAGTGATTAGGTCACTTCCATGTCGAAAGAGTAAAGTATATTTTATTTTACTTGATGCATGTAATGGTAGGTTAATTGGCAAGTGGTATATATATATGAATGTGTAGATCATATGATGTTAATACCATACCTACCATAGATTGGAATTGTAGGCATGTGGAACACATTGTTACAAATGGACGTGTGTATGCCTAGGTGAGAACATAGCGGTGAGCTAGTTTTCTCTACATGATAGAGAACTTGACATGTGGTTAAACAAGGGCTAGAGGCCACGTAAATTGGAAATCCTAGCGGTGGACAACTAGGATAAGAAAGAACTATAATGTGCATGTTGGCATTAGATAGATATATATATATATATATATATATATATATATATATATATATATATATATATATATATATATATATATATATATATATATATATATATATATATATATATATATATATATATCAAGATGATTTGAGTCATGGGCTCACCTTGCATGTAAAAGAATCTAAGTATTTCATAATAATATATATACTTGAGAGATGATGCATGCATGTTAAACCTAGTGTTATTAAACATAGGTTGGAATGTGATAGTACATAACCTAGTGTTATTAAACATAGGTTGGAATGTGAAATGAACCTAGTGTCATTGAACGTAGGTTGGAATGTCTGTGAACCTAGAGTTATTGAACCTAGGTTGAGACAACATGGTGATAGGAAGATCACTTAAACAGGACATCGAACCTAGTGTCATTGAACATAGGTTGGAAAATATAGTGGTAGGTTGACCACTTGGACACGGGAATATGAACCCCCGAAGAGGGGCGTAACATAGGGTAATGATGAACCCTAGAGATGTGGAGAGTGGATTTCAGAATCCCAGATCTGGTGACTTGTAATCTTGGTATCAGCTGGTGGATGCGACTATTTCGCCGCCAAGGGGGCTGGATACTTGTGGTGGGTGCGACTATTTCGCCGCCAAGGGGCTAGATACCAGTGGCGAGTGCGACGGTTCGCCGCCTGGTGATCGAGGCCATTGTTCGGCGAGTGCGACGGTTCGCCGCCGGTTGACTGAAGCCATCATTCGGCGAGTGCGACTATTTCACCGCCAGATGGTAAAGTCAGGTTGGGCGGTGGCCCACTATTTGACTCAAGAGTGAGTCGGTGAAGGTTGACTAAATAAGTAAACCTTAGCTGGGCTGTGGCCCAAGGATATTTGACTCAAGAGTGAGTCGGTGAAGGTTTGACTAAATAAGTAAACCTTAGCTAGGCTGTGGCCCAAGGATATTTGACTCAAGAGTGAGTCGGTGAAGGTTTGACTAAATAAGTAAACCTTAGCTGGGCTGTGGCTCAAGGATATTTGACTCAAGAGTGAGTCGGTGAAGGTTTGACTAAATAAGTAAATCTTAGCTGGGCTGTGGCCCAAGGATATTTGACTCAAGAGTGAGTCGGTGAAGGTTTGACTAAATAGGTAAACCTTAGCTGGGCGGTGGCCCAAGGATATTTGACTCAAGAGTGAGTCGGTGATGGTTTGACTAAATAAGTGAACCTTAGTTGGGCGGTGGCCCAAGGATGTTTGACTCTAGAGTGAGTCGGGTAAGGTTTGACTAAAATAAGTAAACCTTAGGAGGGTGGTAACCCGTTAATGTTTGACTCAAGAGTGAGTCATGTACGGCTTAGCTAAGGTAAATGAACCTTAGGAGCAGATTGATTATGAAATGGGTAGTGGAATAGCAGTTAAAAATATATTGCATGGATTTCATTATCGCATTTGTTGAAGCATAGCATGTTTACTTTTCATATATAGTAAAGTTATATGCTTACAGGTTATGTATATGTACTAACCCATGCTTGTATGCTTCCTTTGGACTTGGTGGGTCGAGCTCCTCTCTTTGGTGGCCTTACCCACTGGGAACTATTTTATATAGTTCTTATCCCACTGTTTTTCAGGTCCACACGTGAGTGGCGCGGCGGTGCGAGGGAAGGGCGTAACTCAGTAGTTAGCGTCCTACCACTGTGACCAGAATAGAAGTACCCTCTATTGCGTACTTTAGGGGTATTCGAATGAATGGAAATGTAATAATAATTCGATTGTATTTGGAAAGAAAGAACAAAGACAGAAAAAATGTAATATGTGGTTGTATTGCGAATGCTTTTAATAGCATAGTAGTTTATGATGCTTTCCTTATGCAATCTTTGTATGAATTCTGTTCCTGTTTGGAACCTCTTGAATTATACTGGTTGTGACGCCTTAGACGTACAGGGGAAACTCTGTCCGTTCGGCGGATCTGGGTCATGCGCCCGTGCGTTTTGTCCTTCCACCTACTTGGTGCTAAGGCACGGTGGGGCGTGACAGATTGAGGTGGTATCAGAGCATAGAAACGGTCTAGGTGGACCTAAGAAATCCTAGGATGGAAAAAGACCTTAGGAGTGTAAAGTCGTGAGAGACGAGGACTTGTGATGTGCGGCGAAAGGGTAATCGATTGGGTCGTGTATTGGTTATGCCTCTAATAGGATGTTAGAGGTAGATTTAAGGCGTGGTTTATTCTCAGCCAAGTGTGTTCATGTTGGCGCGCGACAACATGAACCCAAGGGATGAGAATAGGCGCCTTTGTGTGACTTTCGCCTAATTTGTGTCCGTAATTGGAATCATGTTTATACTTGGCCTAGAAGGTCGAGGATATTGACGGAAGTTGTCGTGTTTCAGGATACGATGGCGTCACGTGGGCGATCTCCGACGAGATCAACACGGGATGGACCTAGTGGGGTCCCTGTGCAATCTGGGGCAAGTGGAGACCCGGAGCTTCGTGAACAGTTGGCCACACTCGTTGGAGTGGTGCAACAACAAGCTGAGATGGCACAGCGACAGCAGGAGGCTGTCGTGCGCCAGGAGGAACGGATCAGGAGACTCCATGAGACCGTGGAGCGATTAGCACGTCGTGTACCATCAGGAGCCGCGGCGGGTACCTCGCAAGTAAATGCTGGTGCCTGGGCCCCTGATTCTGTGGAATTGGAGGCGGAGAGGGAGCGGGCTTTAGCTGCCCTCATGACGTTCAAGGGATTCAATCCGCTTACCTTCGACGGGGAAGAAATGGACCCGTGGACCGTAGAAACGTGGATCGATTCTATGGAGTCCCTGTTTGAAGACTTGTATGCCTTGGAGCGGGACAAGGTGTATTTTGCCGCACACTGCTTGTAAGGGTCGGTAAAGGCGTGGTGGAAGGGAGTCCGGCGAGACCGACCTTCTAGTCTCCCTCCGGCGACTTGGGAGGAATTTCGAGGACTGGTGTTCTCTGCCTACTTCCCTGATAGTGAGAAGAGAAAGCTTCAGGAAAAATTCAGGAAGTTGAAACAAGGTGATCGCTCGGTGAGAGAGTACGAGAGAGAGTTCTCTCGCATTGTAAATTGTATCCCTTATGTGATACGGGATGACAAGGACAAGGCTGATTATTTCGTTCGCGGATTTCGGCCTGAGATTTTTAAGGTTGTGCATCCCTTCAAACTGCAAACTTTGTCGAGGTGTTGGACCGGGCCCTGTGGGTGGAGCAGGGCAATGCATTCGTGCAAGAGGAGCGCGAGTTTTATGACAAGGAAATAGAGATGGGACGACCATCGAGTAAATCTAGTGGACAGTCGAGTTCCAGACAAGTCCCGACACGTTCGCGTCGACGATCTCGTGCCCCGGGGACCTACCATACTCGGTCCTCGGCGAGTTGTGTTATTTGTGGGGGGCCTCATCACCCACAACAGTGTGATCAGCGGGAGGGCAAGTGCTTCAGGTGTGGGCAACCGGGCCATACGCGGGATGAGTGCCTGCAGGAGGATAGCCGAGCCCTGACACTTGCGACGGCCTCTTCTGCTCCAAGACAGTTCGTGGGTGTACCACCTGCAGTAAGGTCTGGTGAGCATGCATTGATGTTGAGGCAACCTGAGGGTTCGCGTCGGGCGCTAAGTGGCCATGGGTACGTGACTCAGGTGATGGAATCTACTGCTGTCGACGGCGTCGTAGCAGGTATGTTTTGATTGCTGAAAACATATGTAGAGCATAATGTGACACTGGAGCTTTACATGTAATTGTTGTGGTCTGTTACTACGATGCAAGTGTAATTGTAGCCATGACCAAGGTTATGGGTAAGGATAGATACCCAGCTATGCTCGTGTCATGGAGACATGTATTGCCGCTGGAGCGGCTAGAGATTTTGATGATACCGGCAAATTGCGGGTGTTGCGCCTAGTTGATGGCTTGAGGCAACAATGATTGTAGGCGAGCTGACTCTCGATATTAGGGCAATGTGAGTAGCCAATTGCAAGAGTCGAGTTATGACGTTGAGAACGTGTTAATAGTTCGCAGATCCCGAACATCGTTATAGTGGATCGATGACGGTTGTGAATTGATAAGGTAATCGCCAAGACGTGGCGAGTGGGCCTTGCTGTACCTCAAATTGAGGTAGGTTGTGGTACTCGCAGTGCGAGTGAGCATAAGCGTGGTAGCTTAGTGCTTGTGGATAACGCAAATGAACATAGTAGCGTGGGACGCTCGGGTGTAAGTACTCGTGGAATATTGGTTTCTGGTTAGCCGAGAGGGTTTGTTGGCAGTAGCACTTGGGCATTACTAAGTGTGAAGGAGGCCAAGAACCGCTTGAGAGCTAGTGGCTCGCACTGGGTGCTTAGGAGCCGATAGAGATTGTGGTCGCTTGGTATAGCATGCGGGACACGTGTAGCGACTGTATCGGGTATTGCTTGGGGACGATCCGTGCCCGGACCATCGTGGACTGTGGAGCCTGGGGCTTTATGGACAGGCGCAGTCAGCTGTGTGTGACAGCAGCCCGAGACCTGAGGGTAGGGCAGAGACCTATGGTCGGGGCAGTAGTCCAAGCGATGACCCGAGAGCGTGGAATGCCACCTGTGAGACCATATGAATGGTAGTACACCGAGAGCGTGGATGTGACCCAACTCTAGGACTCAGTAGAGGTTTGGGGTCTTGGTTACTCCTGGTTGGAGTATGTGCGCAAGTCCTGAGTAAGGACTCCGCTGGGTAACGATTGGATTTACGTTTGCGAGCAAGAGATGTTACGCGACGTTGAGACAGGTTTAAGCAGTAGACCTACGTGAGAGCTTTGGTCTGTGGACCACCTGTTGTAAACCGGGATAAGCGGTTTGACCGACGGCTCTGGAAGTATGAGAGCATTAGTCGTGTGCGAGAGAATTATGATAGTGACCTGAGAAGCAGAAGCTCGGTCATACCTTTCACCTGATTGGTGAAGTCACCAATTGCCAAGTCTGGCCTTGTCGGTGAAGTGAAATTGAGTTTACGAACAAAGTGTTCGAGCGGAAACATCGCGAAGGTGATGTGATGTTGACCCCGTAAGAAAAAGCAACAGGGCGTACTCCTTATGGAATGTCGGGGATATAAGATCCGTGGACTATGGAATGTACTTCGCGATGAAAGAAGGATACCCTCATCTAATTGATAAATAGATTTGAGGTGTGATCTTAGTTTCGCGGACGAAACTTCTTTTAAAGAGGGAGGAATGTAGTACACCGAACTTCTACAAATTATGGAGTTCCGGTGAAAAAAATAGCATGAGAGGCTATATGTGAGGCTTCGGCCAAGTTTGGGACTTGTGTGAAGTGTTTTCGGTGCAAATGAGACGCGAAAACGGACTTCGGAAAGTTAAAACTGCTGAACTTCTGAAGTCTGCAGTGGGATTCCGGTATGAGGAACTCCATACCGGTACTGAAGTGATTAGTACCGGTATGCAATGTGGTATACCGGAATGCAATGGCAGAATTCGAAAATCCAGCTCTCGGGTTCTGCGGAATTCCTCGTGGTATACCGGTGCGCCAACCCGTATACCGGTACGCCAACCCGTATACCGGAATACAGTGTGCAGAATGCTGATTTCGAAGGGTAATTTGGTAATTTCACTGAGGGGGGCTTACATAAAGGGGAACTCTTTCCCTTTCTCCTCTGAAAACATACCAACACACACAGGGAGAGAGGGAGAGAGAAACTCCTCTCTCTCACTACCACTTCTTCTTCTTCTCCTCCAAATTGGAGATCTTGGTGGAGATCAAGCTTGGGAAGCTTGGAGGAGTGAAGAATCGAGCTCGTGCATGCATGGTGGCTTGGTGAGCTCGCGGATCCGAGGTGAGTTCTTGCATTTGGTAGTTAGGGTTTCGGATTTGAGGCTAAGAAATGAGGTTTTGGAGACCCTTGGCTAATCTAGACTACAAATTGTAGAGATTAGCAAGAGATTTTGGGTTTTGCCATGAGTTTTGGAAAACCCTAGGTTGAAAGAGGGATTTTCATGTGGAGGGTTCTAAAAATGGTTTAACCCTTTAGAACCCTAGTTGGGGGTTAGTAGAACATGTGGGACAACTCTATTTCGAATGATTCCAAGAGATGAGATCGTTATGAGTTCGACTCGGATTAACGAATCCTTCATGTGTGTTAGGGTTAGGAGCTTGAAGATCAAGCTTGAGGCCAAGGAGAAGAGCCCGATTGCAAGTGTCTACAAGCAATCGGAAGAGTGTGAGGTGGGTTTGTGTTTACCGAAGTGATTAGGTCACTTCCATGTCGAAAGAGTAAAGTATATTTTATTTTACTTGATGCATGTAATGGTAGGTTAATTGGCAAGTGGTATATATATATGAATGTGTAGATCATATGATGTTAATACCATACCTACCATAGATTGGAATTGTAGGCATGTGGAACACATTGTTACAAATGGACGTGTTTATGCCTAGGTGAGAACATAGCAGTGAGCTAGTTTTCTCTACATGATAGAGAACTTGACATGTGGTTAAACAAGGGCTAGAGGCCACGTAAATTAGAAATCCTAGCTGTGGACAACTAGGATAAGAAAGAACTATAATGTGCATGTTGGCATTAGATATATATATATATATATATATATCAAGATGATTTGAGCCATGGGCTCACCTTGCATGTAAAAGAATCTAAGTATTTCATAATAATATATATACTTGAGAGATGATGCATGCATGTTAAACCTAGTGTTATTAAACATAGGTTGGAATGTGATAGTACATAACCTAATGTTATTAAACATAGGTTGGAATGTGAAATGAACCTAGTGTCATTGAACGTAGGTTGGAATGTATGTGAACCTAGAGTTATTGAACCTAGGTTGAGACAACATGGTGATAGGAAGATCACTTAAACAGGACATCGAACCTAGTGTCATTGAACATAGGTTGAAAAATATAGTGGTAGGTTGACCACTTGGACACGGGAATATGAACCCCCGAAGAGGGGCGTAACATAGGGTAATGATGAACCCTAGAGATGTGGAGAGTGGATTTCAGAATCCCAGATCTGGTGACTTGTAATCTTGGTATCAGCTGGTGGATGCGACTATTTCGCCGCCAAGGGGGCTGGATACTTGTGGTGGGTGCGACTATTTCGCCGCCAAGGGGCTAGATACCAGTGGCGAGTGCGACGGTTCGCCGCCCGGTGATCGAGGCCATTGTTCGGCGAGTGCGACGGTTCGCCGCCGGTTGACTGAAGCCATCGTTCGGCGAGTGCGACTATTTCGCCGCCAGGTGGTAAAGTCAGGTTGGGCGATGGCCGACTATTTGACTCAAGAGTGAGTCGGTGAAGGTTGACTAAATAAGTAAACCTTAGCTGGGCTGTGGCCCAAGGATATTTGACTCAAGAGTGAGTCGGTGAAGGTTTGACTAAATAAGTAAACCTTAGCTGGGCTGTGGCCCAAGGATATTTGACTCAAGAGTGAGTCGGTGAAGGTTTGACTAAATAAGTAAACCTTAGCTGGGCTGTGGCCAAAGGATATTTGACTCAAGAGTGAGTCGGTGAAGGTTTGACTAAATAGGTAAACCTTAGCTGGGCGGTGGCCCAAGGATATTTGACTCAAGAGTGAGTCGGTGAAGGTTTGACTAAATAAGTGAACCTTAGTTGGGCGGTGGCCCAAGGATGTTTGACTCTAGAGTGAGTCGGGTAAGGTTTGACTAAAATAAGTAAACCTTAGGAGGGTGGTAACCCGTTAATGTTTGACTCAAGAGTGAGTCATGTACGGCTTAGCTAAGGTAAATGAATCTTAGGAGCAGATTGATTATGAAATGGGTAATGGAATAGCAGTTAAAAATATATTGCATGGGTTTTATTATCGCATTTGTTGAAGCATAGCATGTTTACTTTTCATATATAGTAAAGTTATATGCTTACAGGTTATGTATATGTACTAACCCATGCTTGTATGCTTTCTTTGGACCTGGTGGGTTGAGCTCCTCTCTTGGGTGGCCTTACCCACTGGGAACTATTTTATATAGTTCTCATCCCACTGTTTTTCAGGTCCATACGTGAGTGGCGCGGCGGCGCGAGGGAAGGGCGTAACTCAGTAGTTAGCGTCCTACCACTGTGACCAGAATAGAAGTACCCTCTATTGCGTACTTTAGGGGTATTCGAATGAATGGAAATGTAATAATAATTCGATTGTATTTGGAAAGAAAGAACAAAGACAGAAAAAATATAATATGTGGTTGTATTGCGAATGCTTGTAATAGCATAGTAGTTTATGATGCTTTCCTTATGCAATCTTTGTATGAATTCTGTTCCTGTTTGGAACCTCTTGAATTATACTGGTTGTGACGCCTTGGACGTACAGGGGAAACTCTGTCCGTTCGGCGGATCTGGGTCATGCGCCCGTGCGTTTTGTCCTTCCACCTACTTGGTGCTAAGGCACGGCGGGGCGTGACATCGGCGGCAAAGCTAACCGATATGCAACAGGTCCAACTCGCTCTAATATCTCAAGAGGTCCAATATATCGTGGACTGAGCTTTCCACACATTCCAAACCTTTTTATCCTCTTAGACGATGAGACTTTGAGAAATACATGATCTCCAATCTGAAACTCTAAATCTCGACGCCGTATGTCAGCATAGTTTTTCTTCCATACAATATATAGTGGCGATCGATATTTTCTTCCATACAATACCTCAAATGGAGCCATCTTCATACTTACTTGATAACCATTATTATATGCAAACTCTGCCATAGCCAAATGTCGATACCATCCACCACCATACTCGAGGACACATGCTCTCAACATATCCTCCAATATCTGAATTGTTCTCTCAGACTGTCCATCAGTCTGCAGGTGAAAAGTTGTACTGAACTGTAACTGAGACCCCAAAGCCGTCTGTAAAGCTCTCCATAAGTGTGCTACAAACCTCGGGTCTCAATCTGACACTGAGCAAGTTTCTCTCTAGACCTTATCACTTGAACTGGTAGGAAGTGAGCAGATTTAGTCAATCTGTTCACTATCACTCAGATCGCATCATGTCCACCATGTGATCTTGGTAAGCCAGTTACAAAATCTATAGTGATGATGTCCCATTTTCATTCAGGAATTGAAAGATTTTGCAATCTGCCAGCAGGTACCCGATGTTCTACTTTTACTTGCTGACAAATCAAACACTGTGATACAAATCTCCCAATATTTCTTTTCATACCATTCCACCAATAATGTGTTTCTAAATCCTTGTACAGTTTCATTCCTCCAGGATGTATGATATAGGGGGAACTATGTGCTTCATTCAATATCTTCTCACGGATCTCAGCATCCATAGGTACACATAAATGATCCTGAAATCTCAATATCTCTGAGGTATCAATAGTAAACTCTTTTGCTTGTCCACTCTCTATTTCTATCCGAATTTTTGCTAAATACGAGTCAACACTTTGTTTCTCTTTAATCTTTTCTAGCATAGTGGATTGCAAGACTATAGCCGTCAGTCTTGCGAAAACTCCAGGGAGTACAACCTCCAATTCTAACCGTTTCATCTCCTCTAACAGTGACGTGTGACTAATAATCATCATACTCAAATTCTGCACTGATTTACGACTTAATGTATCTGTGAGAATCCGAATTTTGGGAATTTGAAATTCTCAGTGTCCCTCTCCCCCATTACTGTGTTTTTGATCAGTATACGTATATATATACCGGTATTTATATATATATATATATGTATATAAGTGATTTTAGTGGATTTTAATAGTTGTTGGTTTTTCGTCGCGGAGAGTGAACGGCTAACGACGCGATCCGGAGTCCGAATCTGACGAACCAAAATGGTGAGTTCGATGTCTCGGCAGTGCTGAACGCGATGGCGCGATCTGCGTTGTCGTGCGACGAGCGGATGAAAAGTTATTCCATCTTGATCGCCGAGAGGTCGTATGTCACGTTTTTCGGTTTCGCGATTTAGACCCTGTTTTCGCACCGTTTCGCGTGAGATCGCAGGTGGAGGGGTGTTTTAGCATCTTGTGCTGGCTGAGAAGGGGGTTTTTGTGTTTGAGTGAAGAGAGAGGTTGAGTGTTGGTGTGGGTGTAGTAGGTGGAGGGGGTGGTTGAAACATCCCCTCACACTCTCTCTCCCTCTCTCTCTCTCTCTCTCTCACTCCCCTCTCTCCCCTTGCTCCCAGGGGTGAGCACAGGGCTCCCCTGCCCCTTGGCCTCCTCCCCGAGCTGCGCCGGCCGCCGCCGGCCACTGCCTGGCCGGAGTTTTCCCCCAGCCACCCCTCTCTCTCTCCCCTTTTTTCTTCTTCTTCTCTCTTTCTTCTTCTCCCTCTTCTTCTCCCTGCGGTGTGCACCCAGGGGAAACCCATGCTTGGGCTTCCCCTGAGGTGGCACGACCGCCGGAGTGGAGAGCCGCCGCCGGGAGCCGCCGCCGTGGGCCGCCGGAGCCACTGCAAGCTCTGGCCGAGAGCTGTGCTGGCCGAGCTTGGTGGGGGCCGCGCCGCCGCCGCCTCCTGACGCCGGAGAGGGTGTGCTTGGTCACCCTCGGGACCTCCGCTGCCGGACCCTGCTGCCTCCCCGACCATCGCCGTGCCGCCGGAGCGCCGCCGGAGCCGCCGCAAGCCTCGGCGGGGCAGCTAGGGCATCCGCAGCTTGGGGTTGCTCCGCCGCCGCCACCCGCCGCCTTTTTTGTCGCGGTCACCGACAGGACGACGGCCGGCGACCTCCTCTTCCCGGTGCTCGCGTCGCCGCCGGCCGCCGTCGCCGCCGTCGCCGTTTGTTGCGGCGCCGCCGTGCCCTTGGCTCGGGTTGCTAACCCGAGAGTGGGGTTCCTCCCCGCGCCGCCGCCGCCGCTTCCCGTCGCCGACCAAGGTGAGCACCACCTTCCCCACCTCCTCCGCATCCACCCCTGGCCGCCGCCGGCCTTGCACGTCGGCCGGCAGCCGGCCGGAGCTAGCTGCTCCGGCCAGGGGTCACTTGTGTGGTGTTTTTAGTGTTGTTGGGTTGTTTGAGCTCTCTGCCGACTCCCGAAGCTCGGGAGGGTGAGCCCGACGATCGCAGCGATGTGCTGAACACCGTGCTCACCCTAGTTTTGGGTTTCGTTGAGCCGCTTCGTCGTTCGGCCTTTGTCGGGCCTCTTTGCCTTTTGTTGCACTGTTTTTGTGCTTTTTCCCGGACTGCGACTGTTCTTATCGCAGAGGGGCTGTGAGCATGGCTTCCGTGACATCGTTGACTATCCGCTGGTGCTTGCGGAAGGTCGTGCGGATGTACGGCTTGCTCACACGGCCTTAGTTAAGCTTGCTTTTGTGCGCGCGCTCACTATTTTTTTATGGGATTTCCCGGCTTGCGACTGGTCCTGTCGCAGTGGGACAGTGAGCACGGTTTCCGTGACGTTGTTACCTTTCCGCTGGTACTTGCGGAAGGTCGAGCGGACGAACGGATTGCTCGAACGGCTTAATTTAGCGCTTGTATGTATGTGTATGTTGCTTGTTTGTGGACTTTGGTGATTGCGACAGCGTAGCGACGCTGTGGGCAGCAAGGGTATGGTCTTTGGGACCCTGAGGACTGGTTGTCCAACCCCCTCGCCCTTCGTGGAGTTTCGGATTTGTTTCCGACACGTTTTTCGATGAAATAATCGACGAAACGCACGTTTCTAGTTGTGCGACTCACTCGCTGTTTTCGCGAGCGACTTGGCTTCATCGTGTAGCCTCGTTGGCTGTTCCTCATCGCTGTCCCGAAGTTCCGAGGACAGCGGATGAGTGATGTGGGGTTCCGGTGCCAAATCGGCACTTTTCGGGAACCCGGGAAGCCTTTTCGGGTGCGTTTGCTGTTCGTGGCACCCCGAGCTTGTGCTTGCTGTCCCGTCACTCGGTTTAATGTGTTCGGGGACAGCGAAGGACCTTGTTGGCTGTTTGGTACCCCTCTGGGGCTTTGTGTGGTTTCGGGATCGTCCCGGTGGGTTTCCCGGGCGATCCGTCGGTTTCGGGTTGTGTGAGCTTGGGTTTAGCGTCGACTTGGTGGACCTTGACCCTGTGAGTCTTTTTCGTAGGTCCTGTCGCGGTTCCCGAGAGCCGTCGGTGTTAGATTGGATCTTACCTACAGGTGGGTGCTTCGATCCGGAGTCGGTTCAGTGGACTACGGTGATACCTTTCTATCCCTTCCTTTGCATTACAGTTATTAGTTCACTTGACTCCCGTAGACTCTACTTATATGCGTGCTTGGATAGTAGAGTAGTTGTGGCTTGCATGTTCCTTGAGACGACCCAGTTGGTCGGAGGTGATCGCCTGTTGTTCCGAGCGATCCTAGTTGTAGTTTATTGGTTGCTTCTCGGCTCTTTGCCGTTCTGTAGATTGAGCATATGCATCGATCGTCACAGCTCTTCCCGCACTTCACGTACACCGCGGTCTGATCCACCGTGTGGAGGTGTTCTTTTCCGGAAAAGGGTCGTGAATTTCTACCGACCCGTGAGCCCCGAGCATTTCGTCGGGATGGATGGTGCCGTTGGATTGAGCAGGGTGACAGTGCCAGGGCCACGTCCCGGTGGCTATAGATTGGGTTTACTTTGTGGTTATCTCCTTTGATGCATACTAGTTGCTTACAGTAGCATAGTTATTTCAGTTGTATGTTAGCCTCATACTTACTTGTGCTACTGTATACCATATCTATCTTTTGTTGACCCTCGTGCCGGTGTGTACACCTCGCCTTCGTCGGCTTGCGGTACCCACTGGGAGGGGAGACATGCGTGCATGTTCTCACCCCCCACCCCCATTGCAGGTTTTTCAGGTGAGCAGGGTGGTGAGTGTCGGGACGCTGCGAGGCACGCCTAGATAGTAGCTCTAGAGGTTCCGACTCATGAGGCTACATCCCCAGATTTGGTTATCACCCTACTTTCGCCTATTAGATGTCATTTGTGGTTCAGTTATTCTTTGGGCTTACTATAGCATGCTTATGTGTTGTAGATCTACTCTTTATGATTGAGTGATGATAGCATGCTTGTACTGATTGGTTGTATTCGATCGTTTCTTTTGTCGGGCAGTTTTGGTTTTCTACCCCTCGTGGTAGCGTCGTAAAACAAGGTTTCCGTGTGGGAAACGGTTTTCAAATGGATTTCTGATTGCTCGGTTTTGTGATTTCAAAAGAGAGTTCTCGTGTGGAGAACAGTTTTCAAATGATTCTTGGATGTTTGAAATTAGGGTTTCAAATAAAGCTTCTGGGTAAGGAGCAGCTTTCTAGAATGTTTGTTGCTTGTGCATTGCATCATCCTTCGCTTAAGGATCTGCTTAGATTCATACAGGTTTAAGGACGGCTAGCTGTATGAATCTACTGTGTTGTTGTGCTGTTGGGATGAATGAATGGTGGTTGTGATCCTGTTGTTTGTTGTTGGACGCCGTGCAAATACAGGGGAGGCTCTGTCCGTGTGTACAGCGGACCCTGTATTTGTGGCGGGTCTGTACGTGGCGCGGGCTAGGCTTTCAAAAAAAAATTAGCACGTTTTTCCGCATCTAGAACTAGCCCGGGGCGTGACAGTATCTGCCACTACATTAGCTTTACCGAGATGATAAAGTATTGTTACCTCATAATTCTTTAGTAATTCTAACCACCGACGTTGTCTCAAATTCAACTCTTTTAGAGTAAACAAGTACTTGAGGCTTTTGTGATCAGTGTAGATTTCATAATGTTCTCCATAAAGATAGTGGCGCCAAAGTTTTAATGCAAAAATCACGGCAGCTAATTTCAGATCATGAGTAGGATAGTTTTTCTCATATTCTTTCAACTGTCAAGAAGCATTACCCTATCATTTTGCATCAATACACAACCCAATCCATTTCGTGATGCATCACTATAAATAACAAATCCCTCACCCACAACAGGAAGGGCAAGGATAGGAGCTGACATCAATTTATTCTTCAATTCTTTGAAACTCCTTTGGCAATCCTCACTTCAAATGTACTTAATGCCTTTTCGAGTAAGTTGAGTGAGGTACGCTAGAAAACTCCGCACCTCATAAACACTTGTCGGTTTAGGCCAATCTTGAATTGCTTCAATTTTCTTTGGATCAATTGCAATCCCATCAGCTAAAATCACATGCCCAAGAAAAGCAATTTTCCGTAACTAGAAGTCGCACTTCTTCAGTTTAGCATAAAATTTCTTTTTTCTCAAAATCTGTAATACAATCCTCAAATGCTCCTCATATTCAGCTATACTTTGGGAATATATCAAGATATCATCAATAAACACCACCACAAATCTATCCAAAAATGGCCCGAACACCCGATTCATCATATCCATAAATAGGGCTGGAGCATTTGTTTATCCAAATGGCATGATTGTAAATTCATAATGCCTATACCATGTTCTAGATACCGTTTTGGAAATGTCTTCAAGTTTAATCTTCAATTGATGATACCCTGAAATGCAAATCTATCTTGGAGTACACACAAGATCCTTATAATTGATCAAATAAATCATCAATCCGTGGCAATGGATACTTATTCTTAACAGTCACCTTATTCAATTCTCGATAATCTACACATAATCTTAATGATCCATCTTTCTTCGTCACAAATAACACTGGTGCTCCCAAAGGTAACACACTAGGTCGAATAAATTCTTTCTCCAATAAATCTTGCAGTTGTGATTTCAATTCCCACAATTCTGCTGGAGCCATCCTATAAGGTGCCTTTGAGATTGGCTCAGTTCTTGGGACTACGTCAATCACAAATTATATTTCCCTATTCGGCAGCATGCTATACAACTCAGGGGGAAACACATCTGAAAACTCTCGAAATACAAAAATGTCCTCGAGTTTCGGTGATGCCATAGAGACTTCTACTACTGCTGCAAAAAAGGCTACACATCCACGGTTCATCAACTATTTTGCCTTTGATGTAGAAATTATCTTGGCAAATAAAGTACTCCGTGTTACGAATTTTGTATTGGCACATTTCGTGATTGTTTGAGTCAGAGTCTTGAAGGTCGTGGTGTGTGTTTGAACCGGTTGAAGAATTCAAGACTACGAGAACAATGCGACGACAACTTACAGGCTGATTCACAACACTAAGATATGCCATAATGTTTACATGGTGATTCATAGTTATTTATGGTATTGGAATCATAAAATATGTTAAAACATGGATTAGATGTGTTTTTAAAACTTGAGTTTCATATATTGAATAATTTTATATTGAATTCCGGTACCTGAAATTAGTTCCTCAAAAGCGGATTGAAAAACTTGATTTTTTATACTGAGTACCGGAACCTTATTTGGAGTTCCTCAAAACCCGAGAGTTAATTTTCTGAAATGTGAACTGCATACTGGTACCTCATTTTAGTACCTGTACTAATTTAATTAGTTTCGGTACTGATGTTGCTGAGTACCGGAATGCAGCATGCGTAATTTTCTGTTCCGTCATTGCATTCCGGTACCTCAGTTCGTGTACCGGTACGCAGTGTCCAAAATTAGAAAGTTTGATCTAATCCGACTCAATTTGATTCCAAAGTCTATAAATAGCATGTTAGGGTTCTCTACGATATTGAAGCACTCAGAATTCATGAGAGAGTAACCCTAGAGGCTAGGTTTTTCGTTCCCAACAATTTTCCTTCAAAATAGCCTCTTAGATCAATTCGAGATAGCCC
The DNA here is from genome assembly GCA_016920855.1 of Puya raimondii. Classification (NCBI taxonomy): domain Eukaryota; kingdom Viridiplantae; phylum Streptophyta; class Magnoliopsida; order Poales; family Bromeliaceae; genus Puya; species Puya raimondii. Next base: position 15,373,607 of record JABWPP010000048.1, read on the forward strand.
AATACCTATTTGATTATGTCGAATTGATCTTCGTTTTGCTTAGAGCTTTTTCTTCTGGTCCTTAATGAATCTCTAAGCAAAGAATCACCATAGAAACATGAATTTAATCTTCATGAGCGGCGTCGTGGATTTCGGCGTGATCGAGGCGATTCGTGGACTCGAATCGTGAGTGCTTGAGGATTCGAGTGGCGTTCGTGGATTCGGGCGTGGGGCGTGGGGCGTGGACAACCCGATGACGTGCGCGTGATCCGCAGGATTAAAGGAAAGGTTGAGTCCGTGGAGTCGGTAATCACCTTGTAATTTTTTATTCTTAGTGGATTGTTTTTCGCGTGTTGGTCCCGTGGATTTTTCTCCAAGTTGGAGTTTTCCCACGTAAATCTCGGTGTGCTAGTTTTTATTTTTCACATTTATTTTATTGCATTGAGATTTGTATTTTTGGCCGTCATACCTATTCACCCCCTCTAGGTATTGATAGTATCTAGATAGATCATAGGTTCCCCATAACTTACAATTGGTATCAGAGCGGGATCTAGGCTTTATCTATCGTAATGGGTGAAGGAGGTAATATTAATAGGCCACCTTTATTTGATGGAACCAATTACGCCTATTGGAAAGTTCGGATGAGAGCCTTCCTCATCGCAATTGATGAGCGAGTATGGCAAGCTGTGGAATTCTGATGGACACATCCAACCGAAGTGGTTAATAATATTACCATACCTAAGCCACGGAATAAGTGGTCGAAGGATGAGAATGAGGCTTCGTCCTATAATGGGAAATGAATTAATGCTTTATTTAATGCACTTTCCCCCACTAAGTTCACACGTGTTTCTGCGTGCGATACAGCTAAAGAGATTTGGGACACTCTACTAGTTACACATGAGGGTACGAGTCTAGTAAAAATTCAAAAGCTTCAAATGCTTACAAGTCAATTTGATTCTATTCGAATGGAGGAGCATGAATCTTTTACTGATTATTTTACTAGACTCCAAGATATCATCAATACATGTGCTAACTTGGAAGAGAAGATCCCGAAATCTAAAGTTGTAAGAAAAATCCTTCGAACACTTCCGGAGCGCTTTAGGGCGAAGGTAGCGGCTATTGAAACCGTCAAACATCCAGACGAGATGAAAGTAGAGGAGTTAGTAGGTGCCTTACAAACGTATGAAATGACTTTTTCTACTAATCAATCTTCTTGCAAGTCTTCTTCAAAAGGTACAGGTGTTGCACTCAAATCTATAAAAGAGGAAGATGACGACTCGGAATCCGACGAAGAAATTTCTCTCGCGAATTTTGAACATCAATTAGCGCTTCTTATGAAGAAGTTTCGTCGGAAGTTCGGAAGAACCAAATCAGCAAGGTTTCATCCACCAACCAAAAATCTTCTTCGAAAGGATCTTCAAATTCTAAATCTTCTAAAGAGAAGAAACCTGCAAAGTCCTCTAAAGAAAAAGATGAGTTTGAAGGGAAAATTCGATGTTACAAATGCAAAGGCTACGGCCATATTTCAACGGATTGTCCCACTAAGAAATCTTTTAAAAAAAAGGCTTTGCAAGCTAAAACTTGGGACGATTCCACTTCTAATGAATCGACCTCAAGTGACGAAGAAAAGAACGATGCTATTGCTTTATTTTCACGTGCTTCTTTACCTTCATCCTCTGCTATTTGTTTGTCTTCTATTATTTCTGACTCTACTTGATCTATTTTGCATGAAACATCGAGCAATTGTGCTGAGAGCGAAGAGTAGTCGGATGAGGAAGATCTTGCAGAGGCGTATCACCAACTTCTTAAGGAGTCAAAGAAGATGGCTAAGCATAATAAGAAGTTGAGGAAGAAATTATTGAAACTTGATGTTGAGAACAATGAGTTGAAGACAGCAACTAAATCTCTTGAGGAGGAAAAGGAGTCAATATTGAACAACAACAAATTCCTCCAAGAGAAGCTAGACCAATCGGAGGTAACGATCAAATCTCATCAAGGAAAGATTGGTTTTCTAGAGAAGCAATATGAAAAAATTCATACATCCAACCAAGTTTTGACCAAACAAGTCCATCAACTCAAGTCCGACATACAAAAATTCTCCTCTGGTTCGAAAAAGCTTGATAATATGCTCGGATTGGGTCAAACGGATAAACTAGGTGTTGGATATGAGAGGACATTTGTTGAGAAGGTAAAAAATTCTATTCCCAAAGTCTCAACAAGTGTAAAAAAGAAAATATGCCATAGATGCGAAAAGAAAGGACATATCAAGAAAATATGCCTTAAAAAGAAAAATAAGAGGATTCAACCGGCGTCTCCTAAACATCTATCGACATTATCTACAACTCGACAACTTCCAAGGATTCAAAAGCATCATCAAAAAGGTCGAGTATCCAAGGTCAACCGAAGTCAAAGCCACAACAACCAACTCGTCCGACGCCTAATGCAATGTGGAGACCCAAGGTTGATCAAAAGCCAAAACAAACAGTGCCCAACATCAACAAATCAAGACATTCGACAATCCGACAAGTTTGGATTCGGAAAGGTGATATATTTCCATATCTTAAGTCTTAAGTTGTTTTGACTTAGTATGATGCATTGATCGGTTCCTATTGCATATCTTATTTGATCATTGCTTTATGCTTTTGGTGCCTTCTTTGTAGCGTTTTAAAATTGTTGATTTGTTCTTTGGATTATTCAACATTAAAGAGTGCCTTGAACCTCAATAATTCACATCCATTCACTTCCTCTTAATCTCACATTAATTATCGATTTTACTCCATTTTTATTTACTTTGGAGATAATATATTATGAGAATTTTTAATACTTATATTCATCAAATTTAGGTAATCATGTGTAATCTCTAGGAGCTTAACCTATCTTGGTTGTGTGTGTTGAACTTGATGAATAGTTATTTTCTAACGGACTAAGATTTGTCACATTTTCTTTCAACTAAGAGATTGCTTCAGTGAGGGAGAGTTATTATAATTACTCATTTACTTTGAAAGATGTGGAAAGAGTTACATCCTTAAAGGAGTATGAAAGCTACCACCACATGTAGGAAAGAGCTACCACCCCGGTCGTCCGGTAAGTGTGTGAAGCTACCACATAAATATTGAGTTGCATATCCGGAAAAAAAAAAAAAAAAGCAAAAGCTTGCAAAGTAAAAGTGATAAAAAAAGTTTTTCGGAGTTATAAGGTGGTACACTACATGAAAGATGCTCAAAGAGCCACCCCCCGATGCAGTATTTGTTTGATCTCAAATTTGAACGTTTATGCGACAAATTTCTGTCTCTTCGATGAATCCCTTGAGTCATCTTCATAATCCATTTACATCTTGATAGTTTTTTAGCCTTTAGATTATTTTTGATGACTTGATTTTGATCTATATGTGGATTAAGAAATTTTACAATATTTTATTTGCATTGTAATAATTTTGAGTAAAATTTTTATTTTTTGTGAAATTATCAGGAATTGGGTAAATTATATGTGAATGTATTTTAATCAGGCACTTACATTGGATTTTTTAAAAAAAAGATTGTACTGTGTACCGGTACTAAAATAAGGTACCGAAACTAGTGATATCGGTACTGTTGTTTGATTCCGCAGAACCCGAACATTTGATATTTGAATTTTGTATTGCGTACCGGTACGCGGGATTTAGTACCGGTACTAGGTCTGCATAATTGATATTTATTACTGGTATGAGAGTTTTATTTTCATTCTATTCTTTACCAAAACTCTCCCTTTCTCTCTCTAAAATTTCCCTAACATCATTCTCGTCCGGATCATCGAGTTTTCTGTATCGATTTGTAAGTTTGCTCTTCAAATCTCATCTCTTCATCTTCAAAACCCTAGTTTTCAGATTTTTAACATTGTTTTGTTGGGTTGAAGATAGATCCTTATTTTTACTAAAATTTCTTGCGAATTTTTGCTTGAAATGAGTTTAGATACGTGCAAGCTTGGTTCTAGTATACTTAGATCCGTGAATAACATCTTGTTTATCTTGATTTTAGGATCTATAGCATGTTCTTATGCTATCTTTGGGTTTTTTGCCATAATGACTTTTCGCATGAAACAAATTGCATGCATCTCATGGAAATAGTATCCTTGTGCATTTCATGTTGATTAGAAAGCTTATTACATGATTTTGCAAGCTAAATGAAAATTTGAGTATGGTAATTCATTTTTGTGCTTGATGTTGCATAGGAAAATGGCATTATCCATCTTTCTTGTGCTCATGGTGCTTATGGCTACTGGCAGAGGCCGTGGACGTGGTCGGGGACGGAAGCATGTCTCCAAGAGAACACATGTTGAAGAAAACACAATGAGTACCGAATCTGAGGAATCAGAATATGCCCCCGAAGAGAGTCAAAGGGAAAGGCAAAGCTCTTAAGACCTCTACCAGAAAGAAAAGTACTCGTTCTCCACCTCGACAAAGCACCGGAGGCCCAGTCATTCGCGAACCAGGTTCAACCGAGCATGAACGTCGAACGAAACAAGCTGAAGAACCTGAAGCTGTTTCTTCCAAGAGACAAAAAGTGTTTGCTAGTAAAACATGTTTGGCGGAGCGATATGTGAACTTTGGTGAGCTGACAAGAGAAGTTCCAGAATTTGCTCAACTGCTGCAAAGAGCTTCAATTGAACCAGTTGGTCGCATCACAGCACGTGCACCTTTCTGCGTCGAATTGATTCGCGAATTCTACATGCGTGGAAAGGTCACTGCTGAGGATCCAGAAATCGGGCACTACAAGTTCGAAACTTCAGTACGAGGGAAAAGAATAGTAGTCACTCCATAGACGATTGGTGATACTTTTGGGTTAAATGTGATTACCACTGGTTTGCACTTTACTCATGGGACAATTCAGCTTTCCTCACATTGGAATACGGTGATCAATGCCATCTGTAAGCCGGGCATTTGGACAAATCGGTTGTATGTTGATTCGAAGGATTTGAAGCCGGAGTATCACATTCTTTTCTTGATCATCTGCTACAACGTGGTGCCGACTATTGGGGCGTAGAGAATTCGATGGGATCGTCTTGTTCTTCTCTATCTTCTTGGTCATCCAGAGCATGCACAGGGTTTAAACATAAACATTCCATTCTTGATGTGGCAAAGGATAGCAAATGTGATTCAAGCCTCGAGACTACGTGAACTACTTCCATTTCCTATTTTGATCACCCAAATATTGGAAGAAAATGGAGTAGATGTCACGTGCAACAAATATGACTATGGCTTGGGTCCTATTGATGGAGTTACCTTGGCTAAGTCGATCAGCACGCTAAAGACTTATCAGCAAGTCAAGGCATATACTTCTGCTACCTCTGGTTCAGCCGCTCGTCAGGTCGAACGGGAAGGATCATCTAGCTCAGGGGGAGCGGTTACTGTCGATTCTCTCCATCATGGAGTTCGATCACTCAAGAAGCGGGTTGAACAAGGTTTCAAATCTATGGAGGAAAGGTTCAAGAAATTAGAAGATGGAGTGAAGAAAATTTTGGAAATACTTGGTTGCCGACATGATGATGTAGCTGCTGGCGGCACTGGACCAAGTACTGCACATCATGCTGGTCCATCCACTGTTGAGCCGCAGATGCATGGAGCTGAGGGCGAGGAAGGAGAAGATGATGATGAAGACAACGCCAACGAGGAGTGAAGTTGACTTGTGCTTTTTAATTTAGTCTATCTTTTGCTATGCTTGTATGCTTTAACTACTCCCTTTATGTTTTGGCTCTGTAACTATGCACTAACTGCTACTTTCTTAGTTTGTTTTTTTTTTTACTTAGTGTCTTTTTGGCAATTTTTGACAAAAAGGGGGGAGAGAACCAGAGCAGATTATCTGAAGAAATGAGGTAAAAGTTGAGGAACAAAGGGGAAGAAAATGAACCTGAAGCAAGGAGAATCAAATTTTGAAGAAATTTGGAGAGCTGACAAACGAAAGATACGGGTGTTTAATTTGCTTATTCTATTTTGACTTTGTCTGAAGTTTGTTTTGCAGGAAATTTTTGAAGAATTCAAGACTCCAAGTCCTAAGTCAAAGAGTTTGTCTTAGGAGTTGTTTCATTTGTAACGTTGAATTTATTTGGATCATACACGCGTGGAGTTCGATGTTTTGGTGATGACATTGGACTTCATTTTCTTTGAATTGGGTAGAATAATGTATTCTAGGTTTTGTCACGAAATTGCCAAAGGGGGAGATTGTTACGGATTTTTTATTGGCACATTTCGTGATTGTTTGAGTCGGAGTCTTGATAGTCGTGGTGTGTGTTTGAACCGGTTGAAGAATTCAAGACTACGAGAACAATGCGACGACAACTTACAGGCTGATTCACAACGCTAAGGTATGTCATAATGTTTACATGGTGATTCATAGTTATTTATGGTATTGGAATCATAAAATATGTTAAAATATGGATTAGATGTGTTTTGAAACTTGAGTTTCATATATTGAATTATTTTATATTGAGTTCCGGTACCTGAAGTTAGTTCCTCAAAATCGGATTGAAAAACTTGATTTTTTATACTGAGTATCGGAACCTTATTTGGAGTTCCTCAAAACCCGAGAGTTGATTTTCTGAAATGTGAACTGCATACCGGTACCTCATTTTAGTACCGGTAGTGATTTAATTAGTTCCGATACTGATGTTGCTGAGTACCGAAATGCAGCATGCGTAATTTTCTGTTCCGTCATTGCATTCCGGTACCTCAGTTCGTGGACCGATATGCAGTGTCCAAAATTAGAAAGTTTGATCTAATCCGACTCAATTTGATTCCAAAGCCTATAAATAGCATGTTAGGGTTCTCTATGATATTGAAGCACTCAGAATTCATGAGAGAGTAACCCTAGAGGCTAGGTTTTTTATTTCCAACAATTTTCCTTCAAAATAGCCTCTTAGATCAATTCGAGATAGCCCAATTCCTATTTGATTATGTCGAATTGATCTTCGTTTTGCTTAGAGCTTTTTCTTCTTGTTCTTAATGAATCTCTAAGCAAAGAATCACCATCTAAACATGAATTTAATCTTCATGAGCGGCGTCGTGGATTCGGCGTGATCAAGGCGATTCGTGGACTCGAATCGTGAGTGCTCGAGGATTTGAGTGGCGTCCGTGGATTCGGGCATGGGGCGTGGGGCGTGGACAACCCGGTGACGTGCGCGTGATCCACAGGATTAAAGGAGAGGTTGAGTCCGTGGAGTCGGTAATCACCTTGTAATTCTTTATTCTTAGTGGATTGTTTTTCGCGTGTTGGTCCCGTGGGTTTTTCTCCAAGTTGGAGTTTTCCCACGTAAATTTCGGTGTGCTGGTTTTTATTTTTCGCATTTATTTTATTGCATTGAGATTTGTATTTTTGGCCGTCATACCTATTCACCCCCCTCTAGGTATTGATAGTATCTAGATAGATCCTAGGGTTCCCCATAATTTACACTTCAACAATCCCTATACATATACTCCTCCTGACCTGGCTCGCGTAATATCACTGTCCTGTCCTCAAATCAAGTGTCGCATAATAGCGAGCCAGCCAATCCATCCCTAACACAACGTCAAAGTCTTGCAACTGTTTCAAGACCAATAGGTTTATAGGCATAATCTACTGCCCTAACTGCACTGGACACGACATGCAACACGCTCCCACATGTAAAGTATGATCAGGAATATGAACGTCATATACATACTGTAATGTCTCTATCTCTAGTCACGGCCCTCTCTCAAATTAATCTGCTTTATGTAGCTCATCTCCTAATGCAAAAGGTACGTAGTTTAGAACCCGAAAAGACTCTCTCGCATACTCCTATACCGATCAATCTCCTTCTCTCATCCTTTTTAGATTATCTTCAACTTTTTCCTTCACACTATCAGGAGAATAAGCCCCATATAACATCCCTCGAAACTTCTCCCAAATCAGACTCTCAAACTTGTCTGTACGTATCCTTAACCACCAGGAATAAGTATCCCCTCAAGATAATATACTGCCAAGTGTACTCTATCCCTCTCTGAAATGTACAAATCCTCAAAGAGCTTCTCCAAAGCTCTTACCCAAGGCTCTGCCACCCATGGCTCTACACTCAGACCATTGAACCTGGGCGGATCAAATTTTCTAAACTCAGCCAACCTCGCACGTGCCCTTTCCTGCTCTGCCTCTGACATCTCCTGTCTGCCCTCTGTCATCACCCTAGTCGGTCTCAGTCTCTCAGTAATAGTCTCTGCTGGGGATACCACTACTGTAGGAATATCTACGAAAACATCCAATGGTAGAGCATCCTGTACTGGCCTCTGCTGTGAAGTACTAACCTGCTGTACTAACAACTCACATAGCCTCCACATTATCCCTATTATCCCAGCCATCTGCTCTCAGAGCTCCTGTATTTCACTATAACTTCTCTGACCCTGCTCCTCTAGCTGTACTGGGGCAGATCCTGTAGGTGACTGTGATCGCTGCTCCATCCTGATCACTTGAAATCAAAACACAGATTACTCACACTAAGTCTCGCAACTCGAGCCAATCAAACGAAAGGCTAGAAGAGCATCCATTTTCCTATGTGATATTATGCTGTCTGCAGCCAACATAATCATCCAAAAGGAAAAGACGTTGTGGGAGTGTTAAAATTTTTAAAAGCGTCGCATGAGGCGAGGGGATTAAAATGTTATATATTGAAAAATCAAGATTAAAGGTTCTATACTCCTTAGGAATTATAAAGATTTCTAATTAATTACGCCTATTCGCATTTAGGCAACCTCCGATTAAGCTGGTCAATTATGATAATTAGCAAAACAGAATGTACTTTTTTTTATTATTCTTGTACATCAGTGTACAAAAATAAATACAACTGAAAAAAAAAATCGACAATTATCATCTCTCTCCTTCTCCCTTTTAATGCAAGCAATCGAAAACATATGATTAGTGTCTCGTCAAGGTATTTCTCCAAGCATTGTGAGCCATGCATCATGCATAAGCTTTCTTTCGTATTTCATCGAGCATTTGACACGCACATAGGTAATACATTATGCGCAAGCTGTCTTTGGCATATCATCGAATGCTTGGCACGCGCACATGAACAATGCATCATGCTCAAGTTTTCTTTGACATTCCATTATGTGCACACCGTCTTTAGCATTTTATCGACCGCTTAGCACGCGCACATAAGAAAGGCGCTATGTATGCATAAATTCTTTTTGGCATTTTGTCTAACACTTGGCACCATACATCATGCACAAGTTGTTTTTGACAAAAAGCCAATTAAAAGGAGCGACAATCAATAATTTGATTGGCGCTTTCCGTCGACGACTAAGCGTCAAACGGATGGTAGTCGCCGTCTTGCTCTACCGCCGACGACTAAGCGTCAAATGGATAGTCGTCATCGTCGTTGTCGTCGCCTTGCTCTGCCGCCGACGGCTAAGCGTCAAGAGGATGGTTGTCGTCGTCTACCGTTGACGGCTAAGCGTCAAATGGATCGTCATCGTTGTCGTCGCCTTTCTTCACCGCCGACAACTAAGCGTCAAGCGGATAGTCGCCGTCGTCGTTGTCGTTGTCGTTGTCGTCGCCGTTCTCCACCGCCGACGGCTAAGCGTCAAATGGATGGTTGTTGTTGTAGTCGCCGTCTTGCTCTACCGCCGACGGCTAAGCGTCAAACAGATAGTCATCGTCGTCTTGCTCTACCGCCGATGGCTAAGCGTCGAGCGGATTGTCGCCGTTGTCTTACTCTACCGCCGACGGCTAAGCGTCGAGCGGATAGTCGCCATCGTCGTGCTCTACCGCCGACGGCTAAGCGTCGAGCGGATAGTCGCCTTCGTCGTTGTCGTCGCCTTGCTCTACCGCCAATGGCTAAGCGTCAAATTGATGGTTGTCGTTGTTGTCGTCGCAGCAACAGCAAGCGGGTGGCCACCTCCTTGGTCGACGATGACGCGACAATAGCAAAAGGGAACGTCCACCACTCCGAGATCAACGACGATGAGGCAGCGGCAGTTAGCGACGGTGTAGAAATAGCGACGAGCGGTCGTCTCTTATTGGTTGACGATGACCTGGCATAGTAGTGGTTGACGACGGTACGAACTAATTTCCATGCAGTCCGGTGTGCGTGGAAATCTCGATGTAGGGAGTACCTTGACTAGGAGAGAAGAGAGAAAGAAAATGAGAGTGAGAGAATCTAAACCCACCTTTCTATTTGGCTTCTTTTTTTTTATCCAAGTTTCTTTTCTTCTTCCTTTTTTTTTGTGAGTAGAATCTCCCTCTTTCTTTTGTGTTCACTTTTCTTTATATAGAGAGGGTGGTGGAGGTTTATGGTGCAGAGGAGAGTAAATTATGAAGTGGAGAAGTGGAGTGAATGATGGAGAAGTGGATGAAATGGAGGAAATGGTGGAGAAGTGGAAGAGTAGTGGAGGGAATGGTGGAGAAGTGGATGAAATGGAGGAAATAGTGGAGAAGTGGAAGAGTAGTGGGGAGTTGGTGGAGGAGTGGGTTTAGTGAAGTGGGAGAGAAATTATAGGAAGTGGGATGATGATGGAGAGGTGGGTTTAGTGAAGTGGGAGAGAAAAGAGAAGTAATCTTCTTCTTTTTTCTAACAGACGATCTCCTTTAATCACTCTTCAATTCTCTCTGAAGAGTTTACATAATTCAATCTATTGACTTTCGTTACAAATCACGTCTCTCTCGTCCTATGTCCTCGGGTCTGTCCAGCCTAAAGTTTTCTATGCCAAATATCCTAGACTCTGATACCAACTTAATCTGTCACGCCCCCGATTACAGCGGAAGCTTGGGTTACGTCAACAGACCCGCCCGCATGCACAAGGATACATCTTATACGTACGAAGCGTCAATAAAATTTGTCCAACAAAATTAACTAAAATCTAACAACAGTAGATATCAGAGTAAAATAAAAACTATATACTATAGCAACACTGCAAAGATATACAATCATCACCACACCAGCCCTCAAAGTGGTATAATATCTCTGACCACCCCAAACCTCAAAATATTGTACAGGCTGCTATATACACTGATATGTGGTCCAGCTACACACACAAAGAGGGTAGAAGATGCTAACTATCAGCGATCCCCTTACCTCGATTAGTCGTTGGTACGGAAGGCTCTGAAATAAAATATTAATAAAGAGGGTATGAGAACTATAATCAATAGTCCCCAGTGGGTACGGTCGTCAATGCCGATGGTCTACACCACTAGGTCCATAAGAGGCAGAAATAGTAAATAAGTGAGCAGTAGAAATAAATAGAAACTGATGTGAATTATTGCTGAAAGGAACTACTACTATCATGCCTCTATAATATAACTAAAAACTGTGAATTATGTATTTCATGCATCAATTAGATACCGAATAAAATACTGCAATAATACCCAATCATAGTGACCGACTCAACAGTCAGGTCTAGCCTGCACCGCCTCGTCTCCAGCACCCACCTATAGTGGTCCGCTATCACGCAGGCTACTGTCTGGCCCATGCCATAATAATATCTCATAGCGAACCTCCGGAGTGGCACTCGCGGGGCGCGACCCCAACCGAGTATAATATCACTGTCAATCTCAAAATAGCATGCAGGCTGTAATCAAATGTGATGGTCAAACAGATCATGATAATACTGTCATACTGTCCCAAATATAGTTATAATCTCACACTCTCTCTCACTCCTAAAAATATGCATGTCTCGATATACTCTACAGATAGGTGTCAAAAATACCATTATTATCTCACTATGTCAATAGTTCAACTCACAGGTTAAATTTGTTACGGATTTTATATTGGCATATTTCGTGAAGTGAGTCGGAGTCTTGAAGGTTCAAAGAAGAAAAGACGATCTTTGAAGACTCGAAGACTCAACGTATGAATTCACGATGCTTGGTAAGTTTAAATAATCTTGATGGTGATTTATGATCATTTACAAGTGTTTGGAAGACATTAGAATAGATAAAAATTAATTTAAAATATAAAATTGAGTTTTTCAATTTTCAGGATCCGGACCCTGAGGTGAGGTCCGGAACCCGTACGCCTCTCTGGCTATCACGCAGGGAGGGTCCGGACCCTGAGAGTTGAGGTCCGGAATATGAAACGCGCAGAGTGTTTCAGAGTCCGGACCTGCATCCAAGGTCCGGACCCCGACCCGTCGCGATTTTTCGAAACTTTATTTTTTCAATCCTACTATGATTCTATGTCTTCTAAACCTATATATAAGATGTGGGGATGTCTCTAAAATGTGGTTAAGCATAGAATACCTTTTAGAAACCCTAGAAGCTTGTAAGTAGCCGTTTTCCTCATCTTCTACATCAAGCTTCTCTCAAATTGATTCATAGTGCCCTAGATCTTTAATTTTCTTCTAGAATCAATTTGAGAATTGCTTAGAGATTATTCCCACAGATTTTCAATGGTATTCTAAGTAATAAATCATCATCGACTTTATTGTTCTTGCTCCGGACGGAGTGTGCTCGTGGATTCGAGTGGGCGTCGTGGATTCGGCGTGATAAAGGCTTCGCGATTCGAAGTTAAGCGTTTCGTGGATTCGGGACGTGGCGTTCGTGGATTCGAACGTGGGGCGTGGACAACCCGGTGGTGTGCGCGAGATCCAAAGAAGATAAAAGAGAGGTTTGAGTCCGTAGAGTCGGTAATCACCTTGTAATCTTTTATTTCTTAGTGGATTATTATCGCGTGTTGGTCCCGTGGGTTTTTTACTCCTAGTTGGAGTTTTTCCACGTAAATCTCGGTGTGTTGATTTTTAATTTCCGTAATTTTTTTTTGCATCGAGTTTTGTGGTTTGGCCGTCATACCTATTCACCTCGCTCTAGGTATTGATAGTAACTAGATAGATCCTTAGGGTTCCCCATAACCTACAAATTATATAATATGGACATTGAAATTAGTCCACCAATTTTGACAACACGGAACCCACCTATATCGCAAATCCAAGGAACAGGACGACAGTCAGACGGTAGTCGGGATAGCAGTCATAACACTCTAGAATAGCTCAAAAATTCTTCGTCAAAATCACGCGAAATCAACTCCTAAAACGTATAAAAAATCAGTTTCTAACTCTCAATTTCTACAAAAATTTATCAAAGGAGTCTAAACGAAAAAAATAGTAATATTATGATACTAACTGCAACGTCGAAACACCGAAAAAGAACTGTCACGGACTAAACCGAAAGCTCGTGTCTAGTCCGTGCGGCGCTCCCCTTCCTACGCGAAGTGAGCAAGCCAACCCCTCTCCTTACTAAGTCAGGACCTCCTCGCCCTAAAACTAAGTACAAGAGAAAAAGAGTTTGAGGAATGTTGCATAGATATAAAGTTGAGATTACAACCAAGTTCCTCAAACTCTTTTTCTCTTGTACTTAGTTTTAGGGCGAGGAGGTCCTGACTTAGTAAGGAGAGGGGTTGGCTTGCTCACTTCGCGTAGGAAGGGGAGCGCCGCACGGACTAGACACGAGCTTTCGGTTTAGTCCGTGACAGTTGGTATGACTCGCTCGTTGCAACAGAGAAACCCAAGCTCGCTCTAATTCCTCCTCAACCAAACTCCCTCTCTCTCTCTCCAAAGTTAACATAAGGAATGAAAGGATAAAGATGAAAGTGCTTAGGTGGAATCCACTTACATGCACAATTGCCAAAAGGCCCCTCAACTTCACATATTTTAACTTTAGTCCTCTACAAATTAAATCTTAAGTTTTGAGTCCATTTTTGCGTCTATTTTGTGCCAAAACATCTCCAACTCAGCAAGCACTATAAAATAAAAATGCTGACTAAAAATTTATAATGTAACCTTGTCAATTTGCTAAGGTCTAGTATATCACAACCGAGGCCCCGAAAATC